>KV751370.1:1341865-1363435 GCA_001698575.1 Mola mola | reverse complement strand
AGACGAAGGGTGGGCGGAGGATAACAAGGAGTCCTCGTTGTTGTCGAAATCCATCGTACGATCTGGTGGAACAGAAACGATGAGTCAGTTCTGCTCTTCATCACAGGAAGCGTTTATGTTTACAGTCAACGATTGCGAGTCAACTGGCAGAACCTTCAACATGTGTTGCCCTGTGAGTCATCTCCTTCTCACCTGCTGGAGTTGAACTGATCAACACAGAGGATCAATCCCCGATCGGCCGTGACTGGCCATAACTGGAAATCGACTGAGCCACCCCTGTTTTTCTGATTATGAGCTGATCAGATCTTCACATCTAACTGAAGAAAGTCCTACACAACAAACCAGCTGATACACAGCGGGTGCAATATGGCAGCTAAAACAGAAGTGGGCAGCAATACGCCAACACAGCATCCAGCTGGCCTGTTCAAAGAAGAAGTCCTGAGCAAACCGCACACATCAGGCATATAGCATGAAGGCAGAAAGGTTGCAGCCACATGCTAATTAGCATAAACAAGTCAGTAGTGAGAGAAGAAGACACTTAGTTCGCAATTTGTAATACATGAGGAGCCAAATTGAACCACCGCAAAAACGGTGAGAAAACAAACCTAATCAGATGATTAAAACACCTTCAGCCAGCTCAAAGTGTCCAGTTCGGAAAAGTTAACGTTAGCGGAACCCAACTGTGATTTGGACAGCCAATGCACGAGCCTGACTGACAAGCATTTCCAACAGCAACAAGTTCTTCTGCACGGCAGAAGCAACATTTGGTAGATTTTTGTTTCTTTATCCTGTCAATTATAGTTTTTAAGAAAAAAAAAACACCTCACACTTACTAAAAGAAATCGGCCAAGACAATCATAACCGGCGCATCTCTAGTTTCATGTGTGCAGCTTGGAGGCCGTGACAAATTGAGCATCAACCACACACGTTTGTGAACTGAAGTCAGAAGCAATCAGAGTGAAACAGCCGCTCACCTGCGTCGTCGGCCAGGTCCAGGTCGAAGTCTGAGGACGAGTGAAGAAGGTCGCCTGCAACACACGGCAACATTACGTCACCACAGGAATGTTTAACTTTGACTTGATTTAGAGGGGAGAAATGTTTAGAGTCAACACGTTTAAATTCAAAGTAAACAGACGATCAGTCTGACTGATCTGCTTATTGATTTTATGGTTGTTTTAAAGATGTTTCGTTGAGTTCTTTTCATCCTGGATATTTTTTTTTTTTTTTTGATGGAACCAAGAGAATCGCTCCAGTGGAATTCTGGTGAGCTGTTTGTCCGCGTGGCTATAGACAAATCAGCATTTTATGGAGCCCAGATCACGATTCCGAAGATTAGGGGCTGGAACTAAACCCCTCGTCCAGTGTTCTCGCAGAGGGGGGTCTCGCTAAGGAGGAGACTCACCTCTGTGGCAGCTGTTCTACATGTAACAAAAAACTAGATGAGATCCTGAAGTGAATTCATGTTTCACTCCAAACCAGCTGACACAGCGTGGGTGCGATACACAACAAATCGCCTAGCCTGCCCGTTCAAAGAACAAGTCCTACGCGTACGCCCGACGAGATACATCAAGTGGGCAAGCGAAAATGTTCCAGCCACATGCTAACAACACGTCAGCAGTGAAGAAGACACAAAGTTTGCAATTTGTTATACACATAAAGCCGAAGTAAACCACAGGGAACCACCGTAAAAATATTTGGAACGAACCTAAGCACTAGCGTTAGCGCTAGCCGAGCTCAGAGCCAGCCAGTCTTTCTGTGTGAGAACAGGAGAGATGTGCTTCAGAAATAACCTTCACTTTCAGCAGCAGTAGTGAAACAGCAGACTCCAACTTGGTCTGGAGAAGCTGGGGCCTTTATTTACTCACAACCTAGCTTGCGACTGCTAACTAGCCACTAACTGCTACTACGCCTAACCCAACTTTGTTGACACCAGCTCCCTCCTGCTCTACCACACACCTTATAGGTATCATTGTGTTCATAAAGAAGCCACGCTGCTCTAACGGCACCAGGTGGCACCAAACACAGCCTGAACTGAATTAGATTACAGAGGAAGAGGACTAAAATGTGACTGAAACTAATAAGCATTTTCATCTGAAGATGAAGACTAAAGCTTCCCAAGTTAACCCTGAATTGGAGGATTGTAACCTTGGGGCCTTTTTAATTTCAGACGGGCTAACAGAGAAAGATCAATGTCCTGTTACATGTACCTGACATTTGTTGTGTTATACAAATCTGTTGTTTTGTTTGGTCATTTCTAAAGATATAAGATATAAAGATAGTTACGTTGGTAGGGTTATTTATACACAGATCTGCCTCGTCCCTGCGTTGAAGGCTCACCAGTTCTCCACTGTTGTTAATTTACAGATAACGCTCCAGTGTGGCGGCGTTGACATCAAAACAGGCATGAAATGATTCAGGTGAGTCAAACAACTCTTAAAATAAATAAATTACAGATTACTTAGATTAGATAACTAGCATGCTGAATATCTACTCAATCAGCGTGAGCTGCAGCCAATCAGATCGGAGGGAACACCGGATGAGTGTTTGAGGCTGAAACCCAGAAACATGACGTCTCTTTGTAGAACTGACAATCTAAGATTCTTTTCCCTCTCTTCCCTCGTGTTTTTCTTTTTGCCGCGGAACCATTTGCTTTGTTTGTTGTGATCAAACGTGGTCACGTTGTGCGAGACCCAAGGTCAGCACTCACTTGTCCAGTTTGAGCTTGAAACACCGGAAAGACCCGGATCATGACAGGAAGTCGGGTACTGTGAGCCGCACAGATCCAACCCCCTTAAAAGTTGTGTCTTTGACCCATTTGCTGAAAAAATTCTGCTGCAGTTTAGTGATCTTTTAGACAAGAAAAGAGCTCTGTTGTTTTTTTCTGGGAAAACTGAGTAAGAATCACACTTTGTTTGGTATTTTGTCGGTCTGTCCATCTGCTGCTTATTAACTTCTCCCTGGACACACTCAGAGACGCATCAGGCTCTGCTCTCCTCGGTCTTCAGCTCCACTTACCGCCAGCGTCTTTCTCCGGGGAGGAGGGCGGGGAGACTTCGAAGGAGGCTCCTTCCCCTCCTCCTGAAGTGTAGGAGTTGTCCGTCAGGTTGAGGTAGGAGAAGGACGTGGCGTTAGTTGGCAGGCCTTTACTGAAAGCCTTTGAAAACTCCTCGTCGTCACCAAACTCGGGCTCGCTGTCGCCGTCTGAAGAGCAACAGGGAGACAATTCATTCAGAAGAAGCAAAAGCCGGAACGCAAGTCGTTCTTTGGACGACACGTCCGGCAAATTCAACCAGTGACATCACTCAACCGGAAACATTGGTTCCGGCCTCAGATCCGCCCGTGAGTCTGCTCTGACCTCACCTCCTCTGGGACTCATTATCAGGATCTTATGGACCATCTTCTCCACAGGGCCCAGTTTCTTCTTCCTCAGGTTAGAGCCGTTAGGGCCCCGCAGGGCGACGATCCGCCGCTTCCCGTCACACTTCAGGTCGGCCCATTTCTTCATGATCTGACGCACCTGCAGAAAATAAGACTTCGAGGTTTCTCACCAGAGACTCACCAAAGAAACACAAACACACAACCCGGAAATCTTTCAGGTGAAATTAGCCGACGAATCGACATCAATCACTTTTCTCAAAGTAATGAAAGGCTTCCTGTTTTCCTCTGAGCTGCAGGGACGACTCGACGAAGGATGGATCGGACTTCTGCTGACTGATCCCAGAAATGTTGGGACACACAGTGTAACTGTATTATTCTGTATCAGACGGTACATTTCAGCGACTGTCACAACTCCGGCTGTCAGCTGACGGAGGTTTTGTGCACATGATCTGCTCCACATTTTGGTGTCATATGAAGTGTCGACGCAGCGATCTCAGCGTTCTCACATATTCTACTTTGAGTTTTGTTTGGTCGGGAGCAAGTAAATCTCAGAATGTGGCCTCTTCCTGTGTTCTGTCCACATCCATCACTGAAACGCAGGTTCAATACGACAACTTTTCATTGCGGGAAAGTAACATTACAAGTTATAAGAAAATGAGGGTACAGAGATGTTCCTGCAGCAACAAACCTCTCGGTGATTCTCTCCCAGACTGTTGATCTGATTGGTGATTTCAGCCCACGTCTGCTTCTTGGCTTCAGCCGATACGCCGTGGTTAAACTTCTCTGCAGACAACAGGAGAGAGACGCCGTCAGTTCCCGCGTGACGGCTCGCCTGCTTCACCTTAAAGCCGAATCGCCGACGTTTACTGACGTATTCGCTGCAGCTGATCTGATCTTCTGGTCTCCACTATCAGAGGCGGTTTACAAACTCTGCTGGCAGGACCCGTCAGTGCTTTGGGCCAAATTAAAAAGCTCTTTTCCTCTCCAGACTCCACTAATATTCCATCTCAGTCACTGACACGACAGATCGCCGTCGTTTCATCGCAGACGGTTGATAATAAACGTAGTGACGTGTAAAAGATGATTCTCTCACTCACTGAGGATGATGTATCTGTTCCTCTTCACCGACTCCAGCAGCAGTTTGACCTCAGTGAAGGAGAACCTCGGTTTGGACCTCAGCCCTCCTCTTCCTCCGCCCACCTTATACTCCTCATCGTCATCGCGCCACGAAGACGACATGGCTCCTCCTCCTCCTCCTCGTCCTCGTCAGACGGCACCCCTACAACTCAGGCTGGAGTGCAACCGCGGTGCGGTCCTGATCCGCCTGCCAGCTCGGAACCAGGGCACCCGTCGCACTGCGAAGGGCCTGCAAGACGAGAGGAAGAGGAGCGGATGAAGAGCAAGCACAGAGGAGAGATCTGGAGAAGTTTGTCTACAACTCTTTTCTTTTTTATGCAAAAACAACAACAAAAAAAGAGGATCTGATGCTTTTCTGTTGTCCATGATGAGAAAAGCTGGAAAATAAACTGCAGAATAATTGATTGTGGTCGCCATCACATAATTACAGCTGAACTTTAATTTCATTGAAAAGGTCAGTGGTCATCCAAATTTCCCAGAACCTGTGTGATTTACCTCTGAGGGACCTTATATTAAAAAAGCTTTCACATTTCTGGAGTCTCTTTTAGTAGCTCCATCATATCAAAGTTCAAATATTTGGAAGAAATGAAAACATGCTGGTTTCTGCCGTGTGGCTCCTCCTGTCCAACACTGACAAATTTAATATCTCAGGTGATCAACGGCTCTGACCGGACGTGCAGTCACAAGATTAACCTCGGTAAAATTAATTGACAAATCATGTTATCAGTCGGTGATGATGACTGCTGGTGAACGCGGGTACAAACACGCTGTGCATTTTACGCACACTCAGATTGGGATTAATATTTTCTAACTTTACTCATAACCGTGTGCAAGAAGCTTCAACGGGGTTAGACTGCAGATGTTTTCTCCGACGTGACCAGCAACATCTTGTTTTTCCCCAAGCTGCCCCCTTCTGGTGGCACTCGGGAATGACATGTCTCGGACTCAAAAGATGAGAATCGTTTTACTGCGACGAGATTCCATCGCAATGATAATAAAATAAAACATTAACATATATATATAAAAACTCCCCTCTCACGCCCGCTGTGGCCCTGGTTTTATATAGATTGAAAAATAATTTATCCTTAAAAGTGTATTTATACATAATTCTACTCCACATTATCTATAAATAATGACTTGTGTACGACTATCACATTTGCTCTGCGAAACATTAGTTCACAAACTTCTCATTAAAACGTTCACATCAACGTGACTTCCGCCGACCACGTGGTCAATCTGGGCCAATCATCAGCGGGCTCGTGGCGTCTTTGTTGACCTCGCAGCCGCCTCCTCTACCGCTCGCGCCCGGAGGCTCGCTCGCGCGGCGCGCACCGTCTCCGCCGTCCGTGCCAGCTCGCGTACAGCGTCGCAGCGAAACGCGACTTTCGGTGTCGATACGTGGGTTTATACCGCTGTGTGTTCCGGTTCCGCTGGGATGGCAGCACTCCCGCTCGCTCCGCTGTTACGACCTTTTTCAGCATCGCGGCGGGACGTGCGACGCTGTTGGTGCGCGACCCTAACGCGCCGCGCGCGCTGTCTGTTGTCGAGCGTTAATCGCGCTGGTGCGGGAAACGGTTACCAGGAAAATGGCGATGTTCTCCACCTCCCCTCCTTCCTCCGTGCGCTTCTCCCGAAAGTTCGGAGTGACGAGAACAACGCTACTGCGCAGAATCCGCAGCGCCACCGCATCGTTTTTCCTCCCTTGAACGCGCGACATCGACAACAGCGCCCCCAGGTGGTCCCGCTCGTTCCGTGACACGCACAATCGAAGAGTCATTTTTGGTGTTTAATGAGGGGAAGTGATGGCGACATGATTAATTACTCAAAGTCTCGCGCCTCAGCACTGTTATTCGTAACGTTCATATTCAAGCACAAACATGTGACAAGCGCGGAGGCCTCAGCAAAGGTCACAACCATCAGAAAAGCTCAGTAAAAGTGACCAACATGGTAACCAACATGGCGGCTGTCCTCCAGAAGCCCCGCTGCGTCACAGTTGGCTTGTGAGAGGAGCCGATGACACGTTTTCTGCCAGCGTGCAGGAGAGTCCGGGAGAGCAGCTTCCACGTCTGACCGCTTGGTGTCGCCAGAGATCTTCTCTTGGAGACAAATGCGTGTTTCCCAGTGATGGGCAATACCCGGCGACGCCTGCAGGGGGCGCCATCATGCTCGCGTTTCAACCTCTGGAACATTTCAGACTGGGGGCAGTGTTACACAGTGTTTCCACTGGGACATCAGCTTTTTATCTGTTTTTTATAGTTTTAATCCGGGATTATGTCAGACCTCAAATATCAATATAAGAACAAGAGAACAATTCTAATAGTAGCAAGAAAGAATCACGAGGGCAGAACTCTGAAGAAGAGCGCCGCTTCTATCGTTTCATGAGGTTGTTGGCCCTCTGGTTGGCGTTGACGATGCGGGACACGTTGAGAATGGCCTACAGAGAGAGAAAGAGAGAGACGGGTTAATTCTTTCCCATCACTCGGGCTTCATTACGATCGGCGTCTAACAGAACCAAGAAGTCAGAGATGGAAGGAACGGGTCAGTGAACAGCTGCTCCGGTTCCGTCTGTTCTGATCACGCATGAGAGCAGGAGTGTTTACTGTGGAACCAAAGTTCCCAGCCTCAGGTATAACTAGTATTACACTCACAGCCATCACCCAAAACATGACCACTGACCCATTAACACCTTGTGACCCACAGTCCCAGAGAACCTGCGTTCTGGTTCTGGACACCACATGACCACAGCTACACCCCCCCGGATGTCATGTGACCGCCCTGACCAGTAACATCCCGTCTGTCCCACCAAAGGGTTTCATGGATGCTCAGTCAGATTTGGATCAGAGGGCTTTTGAGGCCACATTGACACTTTAAGCTTTGTCACGTTTTTTTGGCCGTTCAAGAGGGGTTCAAAGGTTGTGAGTTCGAGTCCTGTCAGAGTCATTTAAGGCTGTACAGGATAGACATGAGATGGAGCCGATCCACCACATGAGGTAAACCTAAAGTCCATGACGGGTCCCCTGTCGAGTCAGAACTGGAACATGTGGTCTTCCAGTCTTGGACTGAAACCTTTATTTCAATGTTGTGGAGGAAGAGAGAAGAAGTGACGCGAATCCACATGGATACACACTCGAACCAGCCGTGTGTGTGATGAGACGGTGTTTGTCTGCGGGGCAACGGACAGCGCGTCGGACGTCTAGGAACAAGAAGGCATTCAAAGGTTGTGGGTTCGAGTCCCACCAGAGTCGCTCTTTAACGGTGTCCAGCTGAACTGTGTCCATGTGTATAAACATGGTTGTGAAGTAGGTTTAAACCGTCACCAGCGTTTCCATGACTTTGAATGTGGACGAGACGCTGCAGGTTTTAACATTTTGCTTCATGTCATGGTGTGGAAACCTTCCAGTGCACAACAACAATCTTCTGGCCTATAAAGTTCAAATGATTGTCTTCCGACCAGTAGACACTGATTCCGAGCTCGGACCATCTGCTCTGACAGGAAGTTGTTCTTCTTCTATACCTTTCCTTCTAGTGCAACAACTGCACCGAACCAGCTCTAAAACCTTGACTGCACTTTTCAGGTGCACCAACACTTCTTTTCTCACAGTTTCCACTCGCTGGACTGAGCACTTCTTCTTTTGTTGGTTGGATGACGCTGCGTTGAGCTGCAGAGTCCTGAATCTTTACAGTCCATGTCCATGAAACCAGGATTTCATTGACACTTGATGGGAAATGAGCCAAGAAGAATCCATTAAATTCTGGTCCAGTTCTGGATCTAACAGGGTTGTTTGGCCCCGGTGGAGTTTTCTATTAGCTGTACAGGAAGTCACATTGGACCAAATTAGATTTCAGATGTTTTGATGATATAAAATGAGTAACAAAGTCTTTATTTTATTCAAAAAGCTTATTTCCCCCATGGAAGTATGTCTCTGATAACGTAGATTAGCGCAAATATTCCAGTTCTGACTTACAGAACAACTCTGGCAGGACTCAAACCAGCAACCTGTGAATCAATCTGTTGATTCGCTTCCGTGAGTTCCTTGATGGGTCCTGTTGCCTTTCTTCTGTGATTAAAGTTGTGGAATCATTCTGAAATAAAACCTGTTTTGCATCTCTCCCGAACACCTTGAAGAAGATGCAGTTTTAATCAGCTGATCACTTCCTGAAGGTGGATGTTAACCTAAGAACACTGATCCCAGAGAATTCTCCTTTAAGGTGCACTTAACCACCTCCATTTTGTCATCTGGACACCGTTAAAGAACGACTCTGGTGGAACTCAAACCCACAACATTTGAATCTCTTCTTGTTCCAAGAAGTCCAAGGCCGTGTCCGTTGCGCCACACGCCTGAGGTAACTTCCTGTTCCTGTGGTGGTCACGTGACACGCAGCCACTGTTCACAGAAGTGAAGAAGAAGAAGCCATTTCTTTTAGAGGTTGTTGGGAGCAGATGAGGAGGAGGAGGAGGATGAAGAGGAGACTTAAACAAGAACATTGCACTGAAATGATAATTAACACTTGTCTCTGATTTAGTGGCAGACTTGTGACGTTCAGAGGCGTGCAACGATCACATGGTGCTTTTCAGGAAACACTTGTCAGCTACATCTTAAATATTGACCTTGGTGGGACTTTCCCTCACATACTTTGAATGCAATGTGCCACCCAGCCTACAGTTGTGGATCATAAAGACCCTTATACAACCAATATCATCCAACACCCACTGGCCAACAGAGGAGGTGGTTCCCCCCTCGAGTCATATGAACGATAAGCAGGCAGTCTAATTTGACGTTTTTGTGTCCCTAAACCTCGAGATGTTGCGGGATCGTCAGTTCTACAGGATTCCATCAGGATCACAACCATTTCAGAGCGACCGGCAGCACCTGGACTGAAAACGCGGTCAGAAATGCTGGTGAAGCATTTGCAGACTGTTGTTTAGTGCCTTCACTTAGTTTGTCCGCGAGCTGGCCAAGCCGTTGCGGTTGGCGTGCAGGTTACGGATGTCCAGTGTTCGTTGGAGGCCGGTAACGGTTTCAGAACAGCTCTGCGTGTCGATGCGTGGGCTGTACCTTGCCCTGCACGCGCTCCATCTGCACGTTCTGCGTGTCGATCTCGTTCCCCATGTCCAGGGCCATGCTCTTCAGATTCCCCAGGATGCTGCCGACGTGGGCCAGATTGTCGTCCATCTCGTCCTCGCGGGCGTCGTTAGTCACCCTGGCAGAGAGCAGCACAGTGTGTGAGTGAGACAATGAGCCGTGTTTGGTCAGCTGCCTGCCGCTGTTCTGAGGGAAAGCAAACACATCGTCACCACAGCCGCCTCGCCTCTTGAAAGGAACAAAAATTAAATTCAGTCAGCAGCTGACCTTTCTGCTTATCTCAGTGGTTACCTACTAAACAAACTTCCTTTATTGGCCTCAGTGAACATTTCAGCTCAGAAAGGGTCTAAACTGTCACTTCGGGACCATCTTGGCCTCTGGAGACTTGGATTAGCTTTACTTGCTGAGGAGAGTTTACTGAAGTTTGGATGCGGGTCCAGTCCTTCGCCAGGAACTGGCTTCGTCTCCTGATGGAGGGACTACAGAAGAGGATCAGGGCATGAAAAGAGTTATGGACGAAGAGTCAAAGTATGGAGGAAAAAATGCAAAATGGCAGGAATAATGTTGACACATGATTTGGTCAATAAAGTCCAAATGTTGAGAATTTAAAGTCGACTTTTTGTAAATATCTACAAAACGTCTCGAATAGAAGAACTGCTGAGACTTCAGCAATGAAAGTGTTTCCTGTTCCGGCTCATAAGATCAGTGTCGTTATTGGCATCAGGACTTTGATGAGAACCAACATAGAGGGTACCCGACACATGAAGGGTTTCCATGGTTATAGCTGTGTGCAGAGATTCACATGATGATCACATGAAACAATAGGACAGCTGATCAAGTTGTTTGATCCTGAAGGGAAGGAGATCAGGAAACCGCAGGGTCCCAGGTTTTATTCTGAATCTTCTGAATTTATTTCATCTTTTTTCTTAAAATTGTATTTCAGTATTATTCCCAACATTTCAAAATGTTGCCAACCTTTTCCTGTTCATGAATCTTCCACAGTTTAAAATGGAAAAGTTTGAAAATTCATTAAAAAATCAACTGCACAAGCTGCCATTTAAAAACCAAAATGTAGGTTTGATTGAGCAGAAACAATGAAATCATCACTCTGTTTTCTTGCTCCACAGCATCTTCAGATAAATATTCTCGATGAAAACTCTCTAATGTTCCGTTAAGTGACTCTTATCTCAAAAATGATTTTTCTTTACCCTCATGTAAACCACTGACTCCAGTGTGAATTAATTAACAGCATCTGTAAACTGTAGACTGTAATTTTCTTGTAAAACATCTGCTTGTCATACAGATGAAGGACGAATCTTCAGGACATCAGAATTTCTGCTGTGTGGCTACAGCTTTTAGTCACCACATTTCTGCTGATGGATGTTTATCTTCACCATCTTTCTTTTATCATAACTGGTTGGTTTGTTGTTTTTTACATTTTCAAATGAGTCTTCACATCTTTTTTTGCAGATGATGCAACGCTGTTTTGCAGTGAAGCTGATGAGAAAATGACTAAATTTTTACTCATTGGAGAGCACTTCCTGTCCTCTCTCTACCTGCGTATGTATCCTCCGCTCATGATCATTATCTCCCGCTCATCCACCACGCGGGACGACGGCGGCTGATTGGACACAACGCTGTCCTGACCGGAGGCTCCTCCCCAGACCGCCTTGTAGGCCCCGCTCTCCTCAAAGGCCTTCAGTCTGAGAGAGAGAGACAGAGTACGACCGGTGTGACTTCAGCCTGTTAACTCTGATGCAGAACCACACTGTTCCCACATTGGACTTAAGACCCGTTCATGAATTCTGCTCCAGTACGGCCTCAGCAGTGGTCCGTTTCTCCACACATGTTGATTAAAATCTTTACAGCAACAAAGCAAGCAGGCAGCAAAACTAAGATGACCCAAATATTTACCAGGTTCTGAGGCCACATCTGATATAAAATGTGTACAGATGGAACAGGCACACACATATTTCCACCTACTTATCGCAGGTGCAGAGGCCGCAGCACTTGCCCAGGTCAGTCAGGTTTTTCTCAGCCTCCTTCATGTCAGAGTTGATCTGATCCAAGCCCTCCTCTATACGCTCCAACTGCTCTGTGAGAGGGGAAGGAGGAGGACAACAAATCAAGAGGAAAATAATAAGCCCCACTGCTGAAGCTAAAACCCAGCCACCAGCAACGGAACAGGAAGCTAAATGATGACCAAACCAACCGCAGCAGACGGGCTACGCGTCATGCCGGCTCAGTGCCCAGTTCCATTCTGTCCTCCCTTCACTTTAACGGTTGTGGAAGATTCCAAACTAAAATACAACATCATGACAATAGAACCCGATATAAACAGACTTATTGGGAAACGCTGCAAACTCGTATGTGTTGAGCCTTCGGCAAAGTCACCGCATAGGATAATCATTAATGTAGACAATATTTCAGCATTCAGACTGCTGATTAGTAACCCAGAACTGAGCTTCTCTACTCTCATAACCTGAGGACCATTTGAGACTGTTACATTTTTTAAAAGTTTTTAAAAACATGAAGTTATGGCTGGAAAAATGTATTCTATTGAGCTATTAGCTTAAAAATCATCAGATAAACATGTTATGCCACTGCTAGCTAAGGTCTGCCTAACGCTAGCTGATGTGTGCCACAACTACCTAATGTCTGCCATTACTAGTTAATGTCTGCCACCACTACCTAATGTCTGCCACAACTAGTTAATGTCTGCCAACGCTAGCTAATGTCTGCTATAACTAGCTAATGTCTGCCATTACTAGTTAATGTCTGCCACCACTACCTAATGTCTGCCACAACTAGTTAATGTCTACCTATTATAGTTACAGTCTGCCACTATAACTTACATCTGCCACTCTGAAGTACTTCGATTTGGCAAATATTCCCTTTCTTGGCCAATGCATTTAGCATATTCGGCATTCAAAGCCAATGAAATCATCCGTTCAACATGGCAAAACTGTGTTCTGCAACACAGAGGACACCATTTCTCCACAATTCTTTATTTTAGTAGCTGTTGTTGGAGACTTACTCAAAAAGTACATCTCCCTTGTTCAATGGAAGGAAATACAAACTCCATTATCGTCAATAAAACCACATATTAGTTAAGTCAACATCGACATCCTTCCATAAAATATGGGATGGAGAAATGGAGAAAATTCCTTAAATGACCGTGTTAAGGTGAACCTGATTGGCCAGACGTCCAGACCGCAGCACAGGGCCATTTCTGTCAGATCCTTCTCTGACTCGCTCATGTTCCGGCTGACGGAGTCCATGACTTTGTCAATACGCTCCAGCTGCTTGCTGAGGAACAGGAGTTTTACGGTGTAGGGCTTCACGGTTGGTTTCAACCAGCTCGTCTGACTCGGGTTCAGGTCCGCATGTACGGATCAATTTGAAGATGCATCAAGTGTCCTTCCTTTTCAAGGTCCAGTTTGTAAGATAATAATGGTCATAATTTTAGTGTAAAATTATGAAAAAATGAGCAAACAAGGCCAATAGAATGTGAAAAAACATAATCGTTAACATGTATGGAGCTGTTAGCATGCTAGCTTGTTAGCTACGGCCGATCCTGTCTTGTAATTAAGGCTGGATATCGAAGTACTTTTTGGGTACCAACCGAATTAAACATCAAGTATCAAAAAACATCTTGTCATCCGTTATCAGAAGTCAATATCTCATAAAACGGATTTAATTAAATTGGTATTGTAAAAAAGTAATTTTCAGGAACCCATATCAAAGTCAATATATCAGTATCGAAACCTTCTGAACGGTGGTCAGCCACACTCGGAATACTAGTTGTACCTCCAGAGGCGATAAACCAAGAGCAAGTTCACGAAGTTTCAAACACAAACTGTCTTTGCCTCGAGTCTAATAAGTCAGAAAACAAAGAGACCAAACTTGTCTCGAACGGAAAAATGTTTAAACAGTAAAATCCAACCGTACATTTCCTCTCTTTTACTAAATGAGACAAGGTTACTTCCTTGTCAACTCATCGTGAAATCGCCACCCTGTTTCAATGGCGTCCGTCACTCCTTTCAAACTATCTGTCTTCTAGACCAACAGATGCTTTCTGACAACTAGTGTACAATTCTGGCCATATTTTCTGCCCCTTCAAGGATGATATATCGCAGAGAAACACACAGGAGAGGGTTAGTTTATCCCACTTCCTGTCACAAAACATCTTTTCTTTTGAAATGTCCCAGAACTGGTTACCTCCCTGTTCGTCCAGCATCACCAAAGCTCGGATCCCAGCGTCTTTACTCTGCGGGGAGAAACACAGACAACCAGAAACCACAGGTGAGCTTCAGAGGGTCTCACAGACATCAGACCAACAACACTCTCACGACCTCCGTAGCTTCTGTTTCTACGTATCTCTGGTTCGTTTTAAGTTTTAAACATTAACTAGTCATCACAGTCGGCAGGAACCACAGCAGTGTCTCCTGGGAAATCCCTGATGAACACAGCCATGACGGAGGCAACACGTCTCCACGGCGACGGTGATAACGTAATGGTTCGTACCTCCTCAACCAGCTGCATCATCCTCCTCGTGCTGTCCAACGACTGAAACACAAGTCAAAGTAAGAAGTGGATTTATTGATAGTTTGAATGTCCAATTTTACGACGTGTTTCAAAAACAACAAATGTTCTGGGCCATAACAGTTTAATTTGGCCCAATTACAGGTGAAACAACAGCGAATCAGATGCTGTTAATTTACCATGCAATCAGTGTCCAACATGTAAACGTGAGTAATTTCCCCGCAGACAAACAAACAACATGACAACAAACCGCCTGGAGGATGAAGGTGCTGTAATTACTTAACTAAGATGTTCAGATGGCTTCAAAATGAAAAGATTCTTCTCTTCTCCCCCAAAAATAACCAGATAAACAATGATGGAAGTAAACTTCAGCTGCAATTATTTATTCCTGATCAGCCCACATATTTGTTTTGTTTCTCTCCTTTTATTCATTCTTTTCCATTTATTTATTTAATGTTCATGCTGCTATATATATTTGTGACAACAAATAAATAAAACACACAACAAACAAAACATTTTTGAAAAAGCAGCTGTTTTTACCAGGAAATGATTAATAATAGAAAATAAAGGATCCATAAAATCAAATGTTGCTTAAAAATATGGAGTCAGGCTCAAATTCATTCATGGTTCAGTCGAACATTTACAACATAAGCTGCTGTTCCACTTTTACCACACACACACACACACACACACACACACACACACACACACACACACACACACACACACACACACACACACACACACACACACACACACACACACACACACACACACACACACACACACACACACACACACACACACACACACACACACACACAAACAGATACACACATCTGTGTGTGTGTGCAGGCTGCTGCAGGAGCCATGGAGACCAGCTGTCTCCATGGCAACCAGGTGAACCAGGTGAGAGCAGCTGTAACTCTGAGTCACGTGACACGTTCAGTCATTTCTGTCTCCTCTTCACCTTCGATGTTTTACTTTATTTTGAGCTCAGTAAATATCTGTTTAAAGTTCGACTTGTCACTGTGGGCCAAGAAAAGCTGAGAATCGTTTGTGGGAAACAGTTTTACACTCATTTACAAAAAAAAACGTGGACTCGTAAACTTGTAAAGACTCATTCGGACCTTTTTTTGCAACAGATGGGCGCGCCCCCCTGCTGGTATTGGAGAGAATGCAGGTTTTAGGCACTTCGGTGTTCTATCGTGAAGGTGCCGCTTCGTCCGTGTTCTGTGTGCAGTCAGTGGGTATTAGCTTAACGTGAGCGTTGAGAAGCTTCCGCTGGTGCACCAAAGACTGAGCTGAGCTCATTTAACCTCCAAACAAGAAGGCGGCGCGGCGCACCGAGCCTCGTCTGTGTTAGCATCACTCTGTGGCAGCGCTACACATCAGCTAGCTCATATCCTTCGCTTTTCGTCGTTGGTTTACCTCAGATCTGAGGTGTGTCCAGACACTTTTGTTGTTTTCTTTATCAACCACAACTGTGGTGGGTCTCTACGGTTCTCTAAACACGGAGAATCCGTCTTATCCTCACCAATTCAGCAGACTGACACACTGACACCAGTTATGATCGTCAAAAGAAACCAAAATGTGAGAGTGAGGACACATTTTCAGCCCTTCGCCGTCTGAAGACACTGTCGCGCACGATTCCAAGCAGGCTGACGCACCCTGAGAGGTTGTCACTGCTGCACTGAACTGTCGGAACTGCTCGGGTTACGTTTCTGTTGGCACGTTTCATCTTTTGGGCTCCCTGTGAAGTGGAACGATGAGCTGTTCTCATCAGGCCCTTTCAGCAGTGTCATTTATGTAGGATCCACATGAATGTTGAGGCGGTGCAGCGAGGAACCCGACCAGGCCACACGGCCGTTGGCTCGGTTCTGAGGTACCTCTGCAGCGTAAACGAGGATCGTGACAGCTGCTCTCAAACGGCGCTCACACAGCTGAAACGGGTGTTTGGATACGGCAGCAAACGAGTCGAACCCCACTGAGACGTGTCAGTTGGTCGAAAGTGTCAAATCAGTAAAATATTCAGCCTCCGTAACAAAGAACTTACAATTGTTTGATAACCTGCGATTATTGTCCGACTTATTGTTATCGGAATTTATTTACTCGCTTATATCGGTATTGGAATCGGACCCAAAAAGAAACCTGTGCTGGAATTGTCTCATCTACTCAGAATTCGGAACATTAATCCTCAGTTGTTGGGAAGATAATGAGTCAGATTTTTTGATTTTGTTGTTTACTTATTAGATTCAGGCTGGATGACTTTCCTGCGCTACCTGCTGATGAGGATATGATGAGGATACGATATGACCCCCTGCATCATAATAACCTCATATCAATAAGATAATCCGTTCATTTTCTACTGTTTATCCTGTTGGGGGTCACGGGGCGAAGGCAGGTAACACCCTGGACGAGTCGCCAGTTATTAATCGACTATATTAAACCTGGATAATTCTGCGATGGGCTCTTGAAAACATCTTACCTCATCTGTGACCTGATTGGCTCTCCTCTGCAGCTCGTGCTGCTCCGTCACGATGTGCGGCTCCGATGCCATGTCGTGTGTGTGTGTTCAGCCCCCGGTGACCAGGTCCGCCTGCAGCATCAGGTGGTTTTGGCAGCTGGAGAGCAGAGTGACAACATAATTATTCATAGCAGCAGACAATAGAATCAGCTACTAAAAAAGTTTCATCTGAATTAAAACCTTATTTAAATTCAAATCTGCTTGAGTCCTGGACAAGTGCAACAAAAATCACATTATTCACACATGACAACATGATTATGACACGCAGAGCGACTGTTTGTTTTTATAGCTTCTCTCTTAAGAATAACTGGGCCTGAAAAAACAAGTTTGACAACAGTTGAGCACGAATAATAGCTGCAGTCTGAGGAATCATTCAGTCAATTATTGGTTTCCTGGCGCTGGTTCTCCTGACAACCAACCGTTTCACACTAGGCATGCTGGCTAATTAGCTAGCTGTTAGCTGCCCTCTGAGCTGGAACTGTCCTGGAAAGCAGCGGTTCGCAACATGACCCAATAAATATATTAAAAAACTTAGAAAAAATATTTGGCTGTGACAGGATCTCAACAGATCATTAGCACTAGCTGCCACTATGAGTCCAAATTCATTGCAGTCGGGTTCGTATTTTCTCACACAGTCTTCCGCGTCTCAAAAACATCGTAAGTTAGCGAGCTGTTGCAGATGTTAGCGGGGAGAAGGCGTTAGCAGGCACTAGCTAGCTGTGGCAGGGTTAGCGGCTGACTGTAGCTTGTCCTGGCAGAACTAATATTTTCCAAATGTGACACGTTGAAATGTGGTAAATGTAGTTGTGTTGTGTTTCATTATAGATACAACATTCTGACTTGAAGATTCCAAGTTCGGTAAAAACAGCTTTCTTATATACCTGACTTTGATTAGGAAAATTTATTTTTTTCCAGTTTACGTGACATGCGACATCCTATGCTGCTACTAGTAATTACTAATAATTCTTCCATTCTTGTAATTTTTCTACACGTTTTCTTTTCTTAATTTTCCGGAACAGTTTTTAATTGAAATATGCAGCATTAGTGAGCAAACTTTGTGTTTACAGTTATGGTAACATAACAGCTCCGTGACTGAGGTCAAAACTACAAATCCCAAAATGTCTCACAGTGTCATTAGGCTAGCAGACATAAGCGAGTCACAAAATTCAACCAAAACATTAAGTTTGTGGCTGAATCTACTACTGAACTGTTTTGACTTGTACAAACAGCTCATGTGAAAAAAATGGGCGTTGCTCAGTTGGGTTGGGTGTAAGTAAGACCACGCCCACAATAGAGACAGGAAGTGTTTACCATTTCATAGCATTAGCATAGCTTGTCCTAGTGACAATCTTTGATTATATGTTGTTCTACTTCGAAATCAAGCAGTGAAGCGATAACAATTTGATCGATTTCTTACATTTATATGATAACTTAAGAGATGCAGAACGATGGGAAGTTCTGCCAGATTCAAATTCAGTAGATCTTCATATCTGTCCAATACGATGCCAGCAGTATGGAACAGGAGTCACAAGTTCTAAATGTATTTATTGTTAATTAATAATTAAGTCAGGAATCTGTGGGGAATAAAAGTCTTTATTGTGAGAATTCTGACATTTTCCCCAGAATTTTAGTTATGTCTCCCACCACTAACACACATCTGCCTTAGCTAGCTAGTATCTGCCACAGCTAGCTAACATCTGCCGCTGACTTTATGAGTTTAAGCTCAGAATTCTGTTGTGCCTCATCGTGTTCCGGACTCCGGGCTGTGACCCACAGTGGATCTCCGTGAGTTTCAGAGAGCCACCTGTTTACAAACACGTTAAACTAACGCCACCATTTTGCCTGGAAGACAACAGCGATAATATTCTTTAGCCTGTTTTATAACACACAGGAAATTGTGGTGTTGTTATGTTAAATGTCCACATGCTGATTTTAAAGAAGGATATTGATCATGTATCTTTAAAAAGCCGTTATCAGTCAGCAGAGGTGTGCAGAGGTGTGCAGAAGCAGATATCCATCCGCCTTCAGACACACAGACTAATGGACGTTAAAGCTGATTATTAAAAGACTGATTCACTCTGGCTTCGTTTAAACTACATCAGTAATCATTAATTTAATAATGTTTCAACACTTTGCTGCTTTTTGTAAACTAAATAAGAAGGCACTACTTTTTTAATCAAACCATTAACTCGAAGTGAACCGCAGGCGGATGAAGAGTATTTTTTAAATAAATTTTTCTCAGCTCTTCGTAAATAAAGGAGAAGATTCCTCCAACCTCCAACGGGCTCCTCTCCTCTGGTTCCCGGCGTTTTTCTCCGGATTCTCTGCGTTCAAGCAGCGGCAGCTGTCGGTCCTCGTCTCTGGTGTCCCTCCTCAGCATCTCTGCACCGCCCCTCTCCCGCACACCGGCCCGCCCCGCCCCTCACCGAACGCACCGCAGCACGGCCCCGGAGCCTCATCAATAATGCAGCATTGATCAGTGACTGGGATTATGGCAGTTTAATAAAGTTATATTTTAAATCCCAGATTCAACACAATATTACATAGATGTTATTTCTTTATAAAAGTGCACAAAATCATATGTGGTTGGCGACTATATTTAAACTGTCTGACTTAAACTGCATCCTCAAAAGTTTTACAATATTCTGATTCTTCAGACTTTTTAAGAAAGAGAATATTTATTATATTCCAGACTCATTATACAACCAAAATATTAAATAAGAATTCAACTGTTTCAATTTCTATAATTATGGGCTTCAGATAACATCAGAAAATATTAAAATATAACTATTGGCTATAGAAAATGATTTGACATGTCTCATGTAAACTGGTCGCCTGTATGAAGATTTGATGTGAAATTCTAAAGTAAAAACATGCTCATTTCTAATCTGAAATCCTATGAAAGTATTGTACAGGTGTTACAAACACTTTATATGCTTACCTGAAGTTTACCAACATTAGTCTGGGAGGAGGAGCCTTCAGCTATCAGCCCTCCTCTCTGGAAGCAGCATGTGTAAGAGTAGCTTGATAAAGTTTATAGTTTGTGTTGGCGCAGGCGTGCACACTGCGATGCTGCTATAGGCCTACTGCTGAGGGAATTTCCATGATGCACTGAGCTCCTCTGTCCCTCTCTTGCTCGACTTCCTGCCCCAGTGAAGCTTGTTAACAACTTCACACCGTCCCCGGAGAGCCTGTGCTCTCTCGTTCTGCAGGTTCCCGTGAAATGTGGACGAGGTTCTGTCTGCGCCCTGCTGGCTGGCTGGTGGCTCAGGATTGTGGAACAGGATCACCCGGCTTTGTGTTCTGTGGAAGATAGCGGATTGTGTGGCTCGGACTCACGGACTTCATACATGTGGTCAATAATCTGTCATGTTGTTATGTTCTGTACATGTGACACATTTATCCATCCCATCGGTCCCAGGAAGTGGGATCCTCCTCTGTGGTTCTTCCTGAGGTTCCTTATTCTCCCTGTTCGGGGTTTTAAGGTTTCCCTCACCCGGGTCGAGGGTCTGAGGGCAGAGGCAGTCACATCTGTACAGTCTGTAAAAGCCCTCTGAGACAATCTGGAATTCCTGATTTTGGGCTGTACAAATAAAATTATATCGATTGATCGATTCTTTTGATTGATACAGAAGACGAGTCGACAACGGCTTCATTGTCCCATAAAGTTGATCCCAGCTGATGTTTTCAGTCTCTCGCATCAAGTTTTCACCCCCTCGAACTTTTTCACATCTTGTATTGTTACCAACCAGAATGGCTTTTATACCATTTGATCAATGCAAAATTCGCAGTGTTTGAAGGTGCAAAATACATTTTTTTGCGATACAAACAATAAACAGGACATTTCTTGGATGCATAAATATCCCCCTGCCTTCCAGGGTCAATACTTTGTAGAACCACCTTTCGCTGCAATGGTGGATATTTGTCTATTTGCCCATCTGTCTTTGCAAAATAGCTCAAGCTCAGTCAGATTGGATGGATGGAGACGTCCGTGAAGAGATTCTCCGCTGGATTCAGCTCTGGGCTTTGACTGAGCCACTCTAACACATTAATGGACTTTCATCTGAACCTTTCCATTGAAGCTCTGGCTGCATGTCGGGGGTTGTTGTCCAACCTAAAGACGAGGCTTTTTATGGTTTTCTTCTTGCCACTCTTCCCTGGCGGCCAGATTTGTGGTGCGCACGACTAGCAGTTGTCCTGTGGACGGATTGTCCCACCTGAGCTGTGGATCTCTGCAGCTCCTCCAGAGTCACCAGGGTCTGACTGACGCTCCCCTCCCCAGCCTGTCAGATTCGGTGGGCGGCCTTGTCTCCGTAGGTCTGCGGTTGTGCCATACCCTCTCCATGTCCGGATGATGGTTTTAATGATTGTCCGTGAGATGCTCATAGCTTGGGAACTTCATCCCGGAGCTGTCAGGTGAGCTCCCTCCTCTTCATGATGCTGTGTGTTCGGTAATGAACAGATAAAAACCTCTAATGCTTATTTTGTGTTTTCTGTCTTTGTTTGTTATTGTTAATCCTGACTTTTTTTTATCCTGAAACACTTTGATCTGGACATATTTTAAGATGATAAAATGCAGATTTACTTGTCTGTTAGATATTATTATTACTTTATTTTATATGCCATCATCCTACTGGGAACTGCGGGTCAAAACCAGCCAGCGGGGTTAAATCTGATGTGCATTATTCCTAAAAAAAAATAGGAAACATGTCAATTAAAGGGGGCTTTTCATGCCGGAGGTGTTGTGTCCTCAGGCTGTCTGTCCGTTCTTGTGAAGGACTTATCTCAACAACACTTTTGCTCAAATTTCCACTCTGACTCAAGGATGAACTGATTCAATTTTGGAGGTCAGAGGTCAAAGGTCCTTCTTCTACCAGCCTTTCTTCTAGACCCACTCCT
>KV751370.1:1316264-1333935 GCA_001698575.1 Mola mola | reverse complement strand
TTGCCTCCCTGCCAGACATGTCTGGCAGGGAGGCACTCATGCCTTTGGGGCGTAGTACTGTGTGTGTGCGTGTGTTTGTGTGTGTGTGACTCATCAGAGGAGTGTAGTCTGTGTATGTGTGTATGTGTGTGTGTGTGTGTGTGTGTGTGTGTGTGTGTGTGTGTGTGTTTGCGTTCTAGCTCGTCCGACGACACGTAAAAAGTGTTTGTCTGTTTGAGGCACAAAGACGAAAACCTCTGAAGCGCCAAGTGAAACAGGAAACTGTAAACAATACGTTTACAGATTTAAATAGACAAGTAATGGAAACAGTTGGGTTCGCGTTTCTGTGTGTTTCGTGTGTGTGTGTGTGTGTGTGTGTGTGTGTGTGTTTGCGTTCTAGCTCGTCCGACGACACGTAAAAAGTGTTTGTCTGTTTGAGGCACAAAGACGAAAACCTCTGAAGCGCCAAGTGAAACAGGAAACTGTAAACAATACGTTTACAGATTTAAATAGACAAGTAATGGAAACAGTTGGGTTCGCGTTTCTGTGTGTTTCCCGCGTCCAAACTGTGAAAGGTAGCGAGCAGACTTCAGAGGACGGAGAGCAGGTGTTCAGGTCCGAGAACCTGCTCGGCCTGAAGGACGGCGGAGGGCGGAGTTTGGAATGACAGCAGGCAGACAGGTGTGGCGAGCCAGGGAGTGTCAGAGAGTCAGAGAGAAAGAGCGACTGTCAGCGAGAAGGACGGATCTTTAAAAACTCGCCCGGCAGCCAAAACCAGTCGTAGAAACTGAAAAGATGTGAACACACATTCAGACTCCGACATTCAACATGTAAGACAGCGAAATACAAAATCACACTAATATCTTTGGAAAGGTTACTTCTACATTACCGTAACTTCTCCTTACTGATATCGGGAGAGTGGAAAGTAGGTCACGGAGCGGTTGACATGTAATGTGACACCTTTAACCCTGGCGAAGCATCACAGAACGCACGAGTTAGCGACTTAGCGTCAGCTGCAGCTAATGTCAGCGAGTCAGTTTACGGGACACAACAAAAACTTTAATTAGCTTGTAAGATAAGTTGTGGCTGGCGATAATTGGCCTCTTTTCACTGGTTTGGATGTTGTTAGCTGAGCGCTTTCACTGGCGTTAGCCATCACACCTTACTAACATTAGCTGTTAGCATGCTAGGAGAGTGTGTGGGGCATTTTGGAGTATAATCTTCGTATACAAAATGCCAAACAGAACAGAAGCAAAACAAGATTGCAAACGTCTGTCGGGGCTGTCAGTCAGCCGCCAAAAAACGCTTCCATTTCAATTCTTTCACTCTCAAAACAAAGTATGTCTTGGATTTGGATTTGTGTCAATTTTTGCAGCAGTTCTGACTAGATTTACAAAATAAGAAATTTCCTTAAGGAGAATTCTGGTATTTTTAAATTTAAGCCCTATTTCCTGGTGTTTGGCCGTTGAAAAAAAAGCACAAAACACATGTGGTTTTGAGAATTGCTTCGATTGGCTCAACAAGGCTATACAATGCAACAGCAGTGATGGCAAATAAACTGCTTTTTTCTCACTAACTACACACGAAATGTTAACTGATATAACACGGAGTAGAAACCTAAAGTGTTTTTGTCTTTCGTAAGTAAAGCGCCCGAAAAAATATGAAAGAAGAAGCTATCAGCTCCATGTTAGCAGGCACCACCGATAACAGTGTTGTTAGTAGCGATAACGCTATTTATTTCCTCCTGTCATGCCGCGGGCAGTTGTAATGCACAGCCTTGTCCAGCTAATCGGTCCCACCAAGTTGCAGATAGTAAAAGTTAGATTTTGTCAAGTTCTTCAGATTAAAGATGGACAAGTTGTCGCTCTTTTACAACCGGTTCCTTCGTACAAGAGACAGCGATGGGGAACCTCATCTGTGGATTATAATCTGATGAAGAATTCAGAGATCACTTGCAGTGCTGTGACAGATTGAAATCTTCTCAACAAGAACACTGAGTGAAAAAAGTGATTAAAGTCAGGTCAGACACCTCGGAAAGACACATTTCCAGCTCGGTCTCTGTTCAGGGCAGAGTCTCGTGTAAAGGAGTCGTTAATGTCATGACAGAGAGCAAAGTTTGCAGGCCTGCAGTCATGTGACCAACAAAACACAGCTGTGGGTCACCAGTACATCTAACACACGTATGAGCGCTGAGCCCCAGCAAACCTCTCTGCTCATTAAGCTGTTAGCGCTCATTCGGTGCCAAAATGACCCACTTTGACCAGTCGAGATGAATGAGGTCAAAGGTCGTCCAAAAAGCCCAGCAGAGACACTCAGACTCATCATGCCGTGATTTGCAATTCCTCGTTAAATCCTCTGAATGAATGAGTTTGGAACGTCACAATACGTCACTTTAGCTTCAAGAAATGGCCTGAAGACGGTTACAAGGTGGTTAAATTCACAGCTTTTCAGTTAAACCCAAATTATTCAATTATTGGACTGTTTAAGGACCTCAATGTGCCAAAATACACCATTTTTTATACCTCATGTAAACAGCGGCGTGGGATTAGCGAAAAGCGCGCTACAGGTGAGACTCACGAGTACAAATAAAACTCATAACCACATATTTCAGATGTCTTAACGTGGGAGGGGTGAAAGCTGCCGCACCAATTTTACCTTTAACCACATTCAGTCGACCTCTGAGCCGATTTTCAGCCCCGCTGCGGACGAGTTACAACGTGGTTAGCATCAGTTCGTCACAATTCAGACTTTAATCTCAAAATTCAAACTTTACTCTCAAAATTCAAACTTTAATCTCAAAATTCAGACTTTACTCTCAAAATTCAGACTTTACTCTCAAAATTCAGATTTTAACCTCACAAATTTTGACTTTAATCTCATAATCTTGGAATTCATGTGCTTGTCTCAGAGAGTTTTTGAGAAACAGAAATGTGGAGAAAAAACATCAGAATATTGAGATTAAAGGCAGAATTAAAAAAACAACATAACTAAACACAGCTAAAACTTGTTTACGTTCCTGTATCCTACATGTTTATCAAGTGGTCCTGATCCCTGGTTAAACATCAACTTGAAATCTGAACTGCTGCTGCAGTTTTTCATGGGAAACTTTCCTTCTGTCTCCCCGGAACAGACGGGTTTAATCTGGAATACAGGTGGATGTGATGAACTCACGTCTCCTGCCAGTTGTTGGAAAATTCTGCGGAACTGCTTCTCCTCTTCATTCTCATGAGCCTCGGCAAAGTTCAGAGGTCTGCGAGGTGGGGGCTGCACACACACACACACACACACAGTCAGCTCACACAAACTCGACAGTCGGCTCTTTGTTAGAGAGTCTGAATTAAACATCTGTTTGGTTTTTAATGGGCTCCGACTCCAAAATATTTGTTTTCTTCCAAAAAGTGAAAGAACGTTGGAGAAAGAAGCCTCAGAATCTTGAGATAAACTTCCTCCTACGTCCTTAATTGAACTGATCACATGACTGATCTTACTTTTTCTTCTTCATTCTCACAATTTAACAGCATATTTAGGTCAAATCTGGGGTTTGTTGTTTCGGGAAAATGGGCGCACGCGTTCCTGAAGAGCAGGGTCACTCTTCCATAAGTCTCTGCACACACCCCCGAAATGTTTCATCATTTTATGAAAAGTGAGAATAAACGAAATGAAGGCAAAATCAAAATATTAATACGCTAATCTCAACTTTAACGTCCTTCATTTTCAAATTTGCAAGATGTTTCTGTGGTTTCTACACAAATCTAACATTTTAACTTTTCTGACGAAGCGAAGCCAACGCGTCTCCATCGCCCCCTGGTGGCTGGCTGCAGTAAAGGTCATAAGCACCCACCTACTCAAACACTGATGAATGTTCGAGTGTTTGTTTTTCTCATCGGTTTGGTCCGAATTAGTTACTTTATGCCATAAAAACGGCGTGAAACGTCTTGATTGACGGCTGAGCTCTGCACACGATTGGGCGTGTGTGGGCGGGACCTCGTTACCACAGCTCTTTTGTCATTGTTTTTGTACAGTGCGAGGAAGCGTCATCCAGCCACTTATTTCTGTCAGTTTCTGACACTATGAAGAGGATGTTTACCTGACAAGTACTCAAGGTTTTTAGTTTGGCCCATCTGCTAACATGGAGGGGGAGGGGTTTATGAGCTGTACTGCAACCAGCTGCCAGGGGGCATCCGGCTGTGTTTCTGGGAGCTCTCATGTTACTTACGGTTCCGCAGATTAACACAAACATTTGTCGGTACAGCGTCCGAAAAATGTCCGAAAAATGTCCGACAAATACATCCGAAGAGACTTTTTTTATGACAACATCTTCACATTTGTTGTGTTTAAACAAGCTTGCAGCGACTTCGGGTGTTTCGGAAAACGCAGCAGCCATGACGACTCACCGGGTCTGAAGGCTGGAACTGAGACGGGTCGAGGTCACTGTGGAGGGACACAGAGAACGACAGGAAACGAGTCAGAAGGCGGAGACGTCAGGTAGCTTAGCTTAGCACAAAGACTGGCAGCAGCATCGCTCGTCTCACCTCACGATTTCAATGGCCTTTTTGAGGAAAGTCTTGCAAAGGAACATGTCGGCGTCTGTGAGAGGCGGAGACGAGAATGAGACAGAATAACCAGTGACACAATGAAAACATGAAGACAGTGAAGCTTCTCTCACTCGGAGGCGGAAATTCTGTCCACAGACGAGAAAAGTCAGTGTGTCTGTGATGGCGGAAATTTGCTTTTTTCATTGTGAAATACAGACAAGGATGACAAGAACGTTTTTTTGTTTTTTTAATTTTAATCTTTGAATTACTCACCAATGTCAGAATAATTATGAGTCTTTTAACCTCAGAATTCAGACCTTGATCTCAGAATCACAACATTTATCTCAGAATCATGAGTTTAAACACAGAAATAAAACTTTAATCCCAGAATAATGACTTTATTATGGGAACTCTGACTTTAAACTCAAAATTGCAACTCTGATCTCAGAATTCTAACTTTAAACTCAGGATTAAAATTTACCACTCTAATTTCTCCCTTTAATCTGGTTAACGTTCACACACAGTGAGGAGTTTCTGCGGTGTGATGAGTAATTCTGGCCTCATCACAGGACCTCAGTCATGAGCTGAGCCTGTTTTTTACGCATGTCTATGTGAGTAATTGAACGCATCCACCTCGTTTGCTTCCAGGAAAAGTCGAAGCTGATCCTTCGGTACTTTTCCACCGCAGACGGGACTGAGCGACGTGAAAAACGGCCCTGTGTTGAGTTTACACACGCACCGCGTAAAAAACAGCAACATGCGCAGATGGCAGTTCATTCAGACACAAACTCAGGATTTCGTACTTACTGAGAGTTTTCTGCTGCCGGAGGCTGAGAGCAGGGAGAGACGGACTGAGACTGACTAAGAGAGGCGGCTTCTCGGGCAGGGCGGCGCTCCCACATCCAGAGTCCAACCAAAAAAACAAGTTCTGGTTGAACGCATCATCAACCTCGCCCAACACGCACACACTCACACGCACTCACACACACTCACGCACACTCACACACACACTCACGCGCACTCACACGCACTCACACACACCCTGCGGGTCCTGACGTTTGCTGAATTCCTGACACGACACGCCGGTGGTGCGTTCAGGGGTCAGCGCTTTTAGTTGGAACTTCCATTCTTCAAGTCAGATAAAATGTTGTCAAACAGTAATATGAGTTCATTCTATCTTACAAGTGGAAATACAAGAGAAGGGAGTTTGAATGTAAAACAAATTGTTTAAATCTGCGGATACAATTTTTCATGAGCGTTTGCAGGTTTCTGTTTTTGCCGGTGCGTTCAATGTGCGAGTTTAAAAAACTGGTTTAAACCACCCAAGCAATCCTGACGTTTCAGACCCAAATCAAATTTGACTTGTACATTCCCAAATTCCGGATTGCAGTCTGTCTCAGTATGAGAAGTCTGTTGATCCAGAGGCAGGTGTAGTCCGTCATATTCATTAACTAATTAAACCAAACGGATGAGAAAAATTAACACCTGAGCAAACATCAGTGTGACTCTAAACTGAAAGAAACCATCTTTGGGAAACACTTATTTTATTGATTGATTTATTATGGGCTATACTGCAGCCAGCCACCAGGGGCCGTCCTAATGTTTTGGCAGCACTTTGGGGAGCTCTCATGTCAGCCATTTTTATACACAGTCAGAGACCAGCGACACCTTGTGGCACACGTGGACATAGCAGCCCGGTTCCATCCGTTGCTTGCCAGTTTATTAACTGCAACTAACAGTTTTCATTGTTAATCAATCAGACACTTTTTTCCTCAAGTCAGCGTCTCCACATTTTCTTCCCCCTCCTAATGTACTAAATTTATTGAAGAGGAGAAAATCTGAATTACTTTCCAGATTTCATGATGAAAAAAACATCCAAAATATCAAATAAAAAAGCAGCCGACCGCTGAGCTCCACCTACACATTTCATCACGCTGACGGATCGTGTGTCGGTGGAGATCAGATCACGTTTTACTGCGTTCGAAATCAGCGCCGATGACGTGCGACTTTCCTGCAGAAGCAACCGGTGCAGTGAATTGATGGCTTATATAATGTTTATGTCAATATAAAGGGATCGTTATGATGAATAGAATCCCCATTTTGCTTTTTTAAAATTATTATTATGATCGTTTTGTGTTAAACCGCTTTACTGAACCATTTTTGCGCCCCCTGGTGGTCACACAGAGAACACGTCATCAGATACAACGTAGAAGCAACGCTTCCGGTCAGTAGTTTCAAAATAACTTTCCAACGACCTGCCGCAGAAACAATAATATTCGCTTGATTTTTTTTTTTTTCAAAAAAACCTTGACAAACCTTTAAGTCGCAATGGTCCTCGAATTTCATTAAAGGTTATACACATCCAGCGGCGCCATCTAGCTGAAGTCACACATCGGGTTACATGGTTAACGCGTAGCATTATTCATACAAGAAGCTAGCAGGTCAAGCAATGAGTTTTCAGTGTCAACAAAGTGCTCTTAGCTATAAATGTACATGAGCATGTCAAGAAACGCTTCTTTTAAAGTTACAATACATCAACTAATTTAGCTCAGCCACGCATCTCATTTTCTGTTGGATGTCTTTGACACTAAAAGTATTTTCCTTTTTCATTACATCGCTTGGTGACTTTTGGGTCGACTGAAGTGGATGGGAACTTAACTTACCCCCACCTTCACTACACTGAAAATTTGTAATATTTTTCACAAATATTGAGCTTTTTTTTTTATAGCTTTTAATAATAGAACTAACTGGATTAACTTAGTTTCCACCAAAAACCACCAAAGGGACCAGCGGTTTCTCAGCCTGAAACAACAGTTTCTTCCGCCACAGTTGCTAAGAGACGCGCAGGAAAAACGTAACATGTTCGAACGAGTTTCCTAACGAGGCCGCGTGGGTCGTGCGATGCTCTCTGGTGGTCACAAGGAGAAATTACACCAACATTTTTCACGTCAGACGCAGGAGCAAACTGCCAATTCCTGTCAATCCTTCCAAAATACGTGCAAGTACCCAAATTGAAGTAATTACTGGTAGATAAACGGAATTTAAATGCTCGCGTTAATTGCTCTTCTGCTTTCAAAGTTAGAAACTATAACTACACGTTGTTTAGTACCAATAATACTGGTTCAGTAGGGTTTGTTTTTTTTAATAGAAATCAGCCTATTGACGTTATTGTGAAACTTCTCACTGTGACGAGTTCCTTCGTCTACTGGCAACCTGCTGACGTCAGCCCACCGGAACCAGGAAGTATCGCGCTCCCTGTGAGGTGTCACGGATGCGCTGTTGCGGTCGCCGTTTCCTCCCCCGTCGTGGCTCTGATGGCGAGCTCAACGGCTCCGGGTCGGACCGGACCGGCACTGTGGCACTTGGCGCTACTCTTGCTGCTGCTGCTGACGGGGCTGAGTGGGCCGGTCGGCGCTGTGACCGAGGCGGGGAAATGGATCCTGAACGTCGACAGTGTGAGTTTCCTGACGGCGCCAGCGAGTTGACCCACCTGGACACGCTGGTCATCGTGTGTTTGGATGTCAGCCTGTGGTTTGTAAATCAGGTTTGAGGGGAACACAAAGGGGCTAAAATGCGGAATCACTCCGGTGTCGGTTAACTGCGTCAGTCACGTAAACAGCGTTAGCTAGCTAACACCATCATGACATGTTTCTGTTTACGTCAGGAGTTAACCGCCAACTGGGGGCGTAGTCATAATAATACAGAGAGAAATTATGATAAAGTTTTTTTTTGCCTTTTTTTAAAAAAAGGCCAATAATTGCTGTACAACACTGCAATGCATCTGAAAAAAATAAGATATCGTCATTTTCCGTCGGTTATTTTAAGAAAGTAAACTTTTCATACTAGACTCATAACACGTTTCGTTTCGTTTTCTGCCGCTTCTCCGGGTCCGGGTCGCGGGGGCAACAGTCTGAGCAGGGAGACCCAGACGCTCCTCTCCCCAGCCACTTCCACCAACTCCTCCGGGGGGACGCCGAGACGTTCCCGAGCCGGTCGAGAGATATAATCTCTCCGGCGTGTCCTCGGTCTGCCCCGGGGTCTCCTCCCGGATGGGCGTGCCCGAAACACCTCCCCAGGGAGACGTCCAGGAGGCATCCTGACCAGATGCCCGAACCACCTCAACTGGCTCCTCTCAACGCGGAGGAGCAGCGGCTTTACTCTGAGCTCCTCCGGGATGTCCGAGCTCCTCACCCTATCTCTAAGGCTGAGCCCAGCCACCCTGCGAAGGAAGCTCATTTCGGCCGCTCGTATTCCCGATCTCATCCTTTCGGTCACTACCCAGAGCTCATGACCATAGGTGAGAGTTGGGACGTAGATTGACATGTAAATTGAAAGCTTTGCCTTCTGGCTCAGCTCTCTCTTCACCACAACAGACCGCTTCAGCGTCCGCATCACTGCCGACGCCGCCCCAATCCGTCTGTCAATCTCCCGCTCCATTTTCCCCTCACTCGTGAACAAGACCCCGAGATACTTGAACTCCTCCACTTGGGGAAGCGACTCTCCCCCGACCCAGAGTGGGCAATCCACCCTTTTCCGGCAATTTAAAACATGTTAGTTGTGTGATGATGGCCTACAGCTAAAAACAAAAAACTCAAAATATATAATGTATTATTGTAATCCAAAACCATCGAAATTAGAGCCCGAATGAATGCTGATCCTGATGCTGTTGTCAATAGATGAGCTAATATGTGCAAACGTTTTGCTCCCATTCCATGAATTGGGTCGTTAAACTTGTGTAACAAAGATGTGCAATGGACACAGAATGTTTTCCATATTTTTTACTCTTAATTGACTCAAGTGCACTGACACAGTGACCTTCACTGGGAAGTTAAATAATTCTAAATCATTCCAAGAACCTTTTTGGCATTTTGTTTGTTAAAACCCAAATGTTTTGATATTGTTCACATATATGCCGATACCGATATATCTGATAGTTTTGGCCAAGTGATATATCGGTCGGGCTCTTATCAAAATTTGACCAACATGGGCTTGATTTATTTAACTTTATGTAATGAAAATAGAATATGTGAAAGTTTAACTTTGTGAACTAAATCGTCACGTATATGAACTTTTCCATGATATTCTGATTTTTTTTGAGATGCATTAGTAATTATTGTTATGGACAGTGATTTTCAGCACCCATATTATCATTATCAGCTTGTTTAATTTTAATGCAACGTATTTTTTCGCTCGCTGCTACTTCTGCATTTTTTCCTCCTTGATTTTTTTCACCGTTTATCATAGTGTTCCACTCTTTAAGGACATGTTGCTTGTATTTTGTTCCACATTTGGTACTTTTTTAAAATATTCAGCTGCTTCAGGAATTACTGTGTATTATTTATTCCTTTATTCCCCTGATTTTTTTTTCTGTGGTGCTGACAGTCAGCTGACAAATCAAGACGTGTTGATCTGTGTGATGTCATTAAATCATTTGATTTAAAATCAAATGGTACAGACCAAGAAGCGGCACGTTTAGCTTGAAGATATCAAGCACTTTCAAAGTCATTCAACCTTTATTGACATTAACAAAACCAAACTGAAGCTGGGAGGTGATAAATGTATCAGTGGGTCCATCAGGCTCAACGGCAGGTTCCTGGTTCTCTGGTGGAACAGGAAGCTCTGTTAGTCTTCCCAGGTCTGTTTCTTCCCGTTGTGTTGGCAGTCACCCCAGCCGAGATTCAAAACACCATCTCTGTTTTCTCATCCGTCCATCTGTCCTGTTCGACGATCACTTCAATTCTGTCGTTCAGATATTTGTTTGATCTCTGCTGAAATTATTTAGCGCAGCAACCGCTTCATTAATCAAACTATGAAAATAATCGTGACACGTGATCTGACCATGTTTCATGTTAATTTCATGCAGATCCTGACAGCGGAACCAATATTGTTCTGTTGACACTCCAGAACATAGGTAACAGTAATACACCCGAAACCTGTTTGCCAACTGCCATAAAACTGAAAAGAAGATGAAGACATATGTTGTGTTTACAAACAGAAGCTCGTTAAACACAATTTTCCCCAGTTAAAGGTTAACATCCTGATGGCAGAGCTCATTACCAAAACAAACGCTGTATGCAAACAGCATAAAGAAAAAATCAGTGAACCACAACAGCATTCGGTTATTGTAAATTTGGTCACGAATTTCGTTCCGAGTGGCTGCAAAAAATTTCTTAAAAAGTCTTAAAAGTTACTCGTCATGTGCTGTAGAAACCCTGCTGTAGCTGATCTGAGTGCTTCAAAGAACCTTTGTTCCTTTTTCAAGAAGGAAGAAGTTGGTCGACTGCACTGAAAAATAAGTAAAAGGCTGAAAAGTGAAAAATGCAATTCTTTGGCATTTACGCTTCTCTGAAAGTCTTTTATTTTTGTAGGGATGTTGCGATGCGCTTTAAAGCAGCATGCATCATGTAAAGTGGCACCACAGCAAGAAGCTCTGTGTGAGCGAGTAAAACTAGTATAACCTCACTGATGAGTGGATTTTTTAGGCTTGTTAGGGCCCTGTCAAACCAACTGTTTAAAAGGGTGGGTGGGGCTCCAGAGCAGAAACAAGGAGGAGGCAGCAGAGTTGCCTCCATACGGGTCTCATGCTTGATACCCAGAAGTTACAAAGCTCAGCTTTAAGGCAGAAGATGTTTTTATTTTCTCCAGAAAAATTATAGTATTTTTTCTTTTTTGTCTGAGAAATGAGAGGACACTTTTTCATTTCTAATTTATCTTAAAATTTGTAGAAAAAATTTGATAAAAAATCTAGAGAAACTCTTTAATCATGAAACCAGTATCGTGAATTATATTGTTGTATTGCACCATGATTTGAGTGCATCTTTACATCTTTTATGTGTTCTGTGTCTTTTATTTACTTGTTTATATCTGTCTTATATCTTATAGAGCTGCAAAAATTAATCTGTATCAAAAGAAGACTATTTTTAATAACTATTATTAATAATAATTTAGTCTTGTTTTGAGCAAAAGTGAAAAAGAATTTTTTTTAATTCTCATTTAAAAGATTTCTATCGAACTATTTTTAATTAGAATACTGATAGAAAAATAAGTGCGTACTCTCACTAGCTTGTTGTTTAAGATAAAGGAACTATGTTTTGTGAAGGTCGTGGCGACATTCATAATATACGATATTTTTGGAAGCACGTTTACTCCCATTGCTTTGTGGGAGTATGAGGCGTTCCGGCACGAGACAGCTAGTGAAGAATTGGGATCCGAGTGTTTTATGACATGTTTTTGTGAGACTATAAACATTTAAGTGAAACCTTTGTGCTTTGAGCATTACAGCTGAAAGATGGTAGAGTTATCATCGCAGTTTGCTCCTTCTAGCGAGAATAACAAACTTTGGTTGGATTTAAAAGAAAACAGACTTTAAGATCCTTTATTGAGGTAGTGGTTAATATTTTTTTCACACACAAATATAATTAGTTGGGTTTTTTTTTATTCCAAACTAAGATTTTCAAGGTAGTTTAAAATACTAGTTTTTCAATCACTTTTTTTTTTTTTTTCTGATTAATGAACGTTTGCGTCCAGGTTTGGCTTCATACACTTCTCGCTCTGTGTAAGGTGTCTGTTGTTTGGAATGGTACAGTTCAATAAATTGTGATGTTTTGTTTTGTTGGACCGTGTTGTTTGTGTTTAACAATATGAGTTCACTCTGTCATGTCGAATAACGTCGGGGTGGAGGTGTACAACACTGCCATCTAGCTTTTGGGGGGGTTTAAGCACATAAATTCATAAATCCTAATGTACACGGTATCACAGAGAAAAATACATTTTTTTTTACTTTTTTGGGTTTGTTTTTTCAGGAAAGTGTGAAGCAGCAACAGTTCTTCGTCTTCAAAAAAACTCTTTTCAACAGTAGCGTTATCCACCTCAAAGGTGAGTAGCTCCTCCTCCACCCGATTAGCTGCTTCTCGTAGGTGTAAATGAACAAATGTAGCTTAAATCAAGAAGTGCAACTTTCGCAACTATACTCTATAGTCCTTCCACTGAAGTATTTCAAGCCATTTTATTTTCATTTTGATGGTTGTTATTAAGTCCATAATTACATTTTAGTTTACCTGTAATGAGTCAAGAATGTATTAAGTGTTCATAAGAAACATTATGATATTCACATTTTTGAGTTGAATTAAGAATGTCAGTTTCAGTACAGAGATACTTTTGACGACTACAAGCGACGCCATCTTGTTCTGGTCGACTGTATCGAGTTCCTGCCAATCCAATCGCGAGCAGGAGTCAGCTGTCAATCATAACGCTTTGCCCTGTTTTTATAGCATGAATTGACTAATTAAACACTGATCAGAGAAATGAACACTTGAATGTACATTAGGGTGATAGGACCTAGGGATCCAACAATCTGGATTTTTCTGAACCCATACAGATATCAATTATTGGTAGTCAGAAAGACCAATAAACATTATGTGAAACCAGTATTTTGTAGTAAAGCTTTAAATATTGGTGCCACAATTAAGAGAAAAGTACAAAGTCGTTGAAGCCCCTTCAAGCATGTCTTGTATTAGAATAGAACTGTCAACATTATCCATAAACAAGACACGGGAAGCTCCCAACAGGGTGTTGTGCAAAGTCAACTCAATCTTTTAACAAATAAATGAGTGAATAAAATAAATAGTTGCCTGAAGTTTAAAAGGAAAGTTTTGTTTTCTGTGTGTATCAGTGCTCTCGGAGAAATGTGACAGCCCGTCTCCGGTCCAGCTCAACCTGTCCTGGTACCTGAGGACCTCGCACTGCTACAACGAATTCTTCAACCTTGACGTGAGACTCCGTTTGAAAGATTGTCAAAGATTAATTAATTCTTTGCAGACGATACACTGTCATGTCACCCTAACGGTGTCTGTGGGAGCTGAAAGACTCATCACTAATGGAACAGTCGTGATGTAGGACGCGCCATGTTTTGGATTACTCATCTCAGGATCCACCTGATACTAAGAGTCTGTTTCTCTTGTTTGTTTGTCTCCAAGGACATGACTGCAGCGAGTTACTTCGGCTCGAAATATGTCAAAAAATTAGGAGGAATTGGATACTTTGTTTTCCATCAATATACGACCTTCACCTGCCAGCCACACATAAACCCCAACATGGTGAAGCGCACACACACACACACACACACAGGCGGCATAACTGATGGGTATTACTGCCGTGGCTGCGTTTTATTGTCCGTGTGTTTGTCTCACCTCATAGTTCAGCCTGGGGAACTTTACAAAGGAAATCCGGCTGACGGAGCTGCCAACGCCAACGACGCCGACGCAGGTGAAAACCTCATTGTTGTTCTGAGTCTATTTTAGAGCTTCTTGTTTCTGTTGATGCTGTTGGAGGCTGAAAAGGACTGAAGGTGGATCACCACTCCACCCTTCTCTGCACGAGAACTGTTACGCTGCATTCAGTTGATGTCGGAATAATCAGAAAAATGACTTTCCCACTGGGGAACATTCACATGAATGGCCTCGCATGTTGAGGAAAAATACCCACAGATGAGCTATCAACCGCTTATTTAAACAGCATTAAAATGAACCATCTTCTCTGAAGCGTTCACGATGTTCCCACTCAGAGCACCTAAACACTTAATCAACAGAAGAACCACCGTCACCACCGCCTCCCCACGTCACCTGAACGCAGCATTGACTGAAAAGCAGAGTAGCATCAGTGAAGAAAATGTGCTGAAGTGCGTTAATGATTCGTCACACACCATTGTTGAAAGTGTTTCTCTGTCTGTTTGTCTGTGTCTCAGTCGGCCTCCAAGCAGATGTCAGGCAGGAGGAGGAGGGATGCCGATCCTCCCAAATCAAAGGTATTCACATCCAGCAGCAATGCAGGGGAACCTGTTGGAGACATAGTCGTCAAGTCAAGCCTGCAGTAGCTCTTTAGACTAGATCTTTAAAGGCTGTTGAAGTACAGCACAATGGACTTGAACAGTTTCTGTGTGCTGCTGCGGTTACTGTTTAACAGATGACAAACAAGCTCGCACACACACAAAAACAGTGTTGAACTTTGGAGGTTCATTTCAATTCTTCCATCTTTTAATTAAATAAAATTTGATTTGCACTGTAGTTCCCACATTTAGAATCTGGTGGAGATTTCGGTCCTGCCACCGTCGTCAAACTCAGTAAGACCAAAACATGGCAGCACCAGGTAGGGGTCTATTCTGTGATTCTGTTGTTCTCCCTGTTTCAGGACAAGAACCCTCCAGCAAAAGAGGAGAACGTTCCGCCAGAGAAGAACACTCCTGCAGAGAAGGAGAACACACCAACAAAGAAGGAGAAGGAGAACACTCCAGCAGAGAAGGAGAACACACCAACAAAGAAGGAGAAGGAGAACACTCCAGCAGAGAAGGAGAACACACCAACAAAGAAGGAGAAGGAGAACACTCTGGCAGTGACAGAAGCAGCTGGCGCGTCTGAAAAGGTCAGTCAGTCCATTTGGACCAATTAAAGGTGCAGTTTCTAAAATATGTCCTCAGTTTTAGGATAAAGTGGAGAAAATGAACTGACATCAGCAGAACATGGGGAACACACAGTGTTGATGTGAAGGCCTTTATCTGATGTGTTGCAGAGATATCTACTGACATTAGCTTGCTAACCAGATAGCCCCAGCCTGTCCTGTCTTGTAATACCACTTTGTACCACTAGGGGTGAGAGTAGACGTATACAAGCGTTTCAAAAGTTCTCGTACTGTTTAGAGGAAGTGAGATTGTGACACGTAAGGGCGCAAAAATCTTGAATTGTTCTTTTTAATTTTTCTAAATGATATTTATTTGGAGCATTAAAACAACTGAACGTGATAATAACAAAAAGCAGTGTTGACACTTAAACACAACATGGCGCCATTAACCAGAGCCACAACAGAACTCTGCATTTCTCTGCTCTGTCTTCTGTCATCAGCTAATCACAGAACCGTTTCTTTAGTTGTCTTTTCCCAAATGTTTGCTGGAGGAGCAGTCTGAGTGTGTCGAGAAGAATCAACATTTACTCAGAGGGTTGATTTTTTTGTGTTCCATCACGGCCTGATGATGCATTTGCAGAAGATCAAGTTTGTTGGTCTTTGTGACACAATGGGGCCGTGGTGAGACGCCACCGCGGCTAAAAACTGGCTCCAGTGATTAAATTCTGGAAGTCATAGTTCAAAGGTCAGTGTCACTGCAGTCTCATACAGGCCATCTTTGTGATGGCAAAAACGTCAAAGCAAAGCCACTGACAGCTGTGATCAGACTTTGACCTTGACCTACGGTGGGATTTCTGGCCAGTGTGAAAGGTGGATTAGAAATAAAAAGCTGCTCTCTACCTTCCCAAACAGGCTCGTTTGTTACAAATTCAGTCAAATCTGCACCTTCTCCTCGTGTCATTGGTGTTCAATTGAGCCGCAAGTCTTACATGATTCTGTTGAGTCCAGTCAGTAAAATTGTGATGAGTCCACAGTTGTGGTGTTTACTGAGGAAATGTGGAGAAAGGCGATATTAAACGGAGCGTATTTGCGTCCCACTCCAGGCTGTGTGTGCTGTAAGCAGCATTAAGCCACCTCTCTTTTAACGTTGAACTCTGGCGACGTGTCGTTCAGGAGTCGCTCTCGTCTCTCTTCTACGCTGTGGCCCAGGCGTGGGAGGACGGACCCTACATGTTCATCCTGCACATCAGAGAAATCAAAGACAAGAACAGCCGAGCCCCGGAGCAGGCCAACCCCACTGCCCCCCCCAGTTGGAGTCTAAAACGTAAGACACACACGCAAAACCATATCATAGCCATCAGCAATTTCCTGTGTTAACATTTCCATGGTATTAGAAAGCTGAGAGTGTAAATGCTACGTTTATGATGTGAGACAGAGGTTTAAGGTCCAACTCTTTCCAAGGACCACCTGCAGCAATAAATAACAAAAAATGTGTCTATCTATAAAACTTGCCTGGGACAAGGTTTTATGGGATTAGCATTAATACTTGCCAGTACAAATCTAAATTTGTTATCGCCACGTGCTTCCTAATTTTGTTTTGCTTTGTAGTTTTGTGTCACTGGAACTGGAGAAACGTTAGCTAGCTGTAGCGGAGGGCATATGTTAGCTGACTGTGGCACACAGCGTATGAAGACGTTAGCTGTTGCATAAGTTGAACGTGGCATTACCTAGCTTCAGTAAACGTTAGCTACCTCTGGCACAATTTAGCTGTGGCAGACAGTGTTTAGCTAAAGAAGACGTTGGCTGGTTGTAGTGGATCACATTTGTCAGTGACATTAGAACATAACTGTTACTGGTGTCGGTACTAGTTCTGTAATTTTGTAAACGTTGGCGTCTGATGGCTGCTGCTTGTGTTTGCAGTGCAGATCAGCATGACGGGTCCTCATGACTACATATCGGCCTCTGAGTGGCCTCTGATGGTGGTAAGAACACACACAAATCTCTTACTGTGTCCTTTAGATTCTGATGATTCTATGAGTTGCTAGAGCCGCGTTTGTCGTTAATTGTGCAGTTCTACATGGTGATGTGCATTGTGTACGTGCTGTTGGCGGTGCTCTGGCTCGTCCTGTCTGCGTGCTACTGGAGACACCTGCTCAGGATACAGTTCTGGATCGGTGGAGTCATCTTCCTGGGTATGTTGGAGAAGGCCATCTACTACGCAGAGTTCCAAAGCATCAGATACGACGGCTTGTCAGGTAGGGGAGGAACTTGAGTGGGTGTTTTCCCGTTCTGACGGCGGTGACCATGTGACGAGAGTGCGTTGCGCTCCTGCAGTCCAGGGGGCGGTGGTGTTCGCTGAGGTGCTCTCTGCGGTGAAGAGGACTCTGGCCAGGGTGCTGGTGATCATCGCCAGCCTGGGATACGGCATTGTCAAGTAAGTTCTGGAAAACAAATCTGAAATACTTTCAAATCCACTGATACAAACAGCTGAAACAGTTGGTTTTGCAAAAGTAGCATTGTCATTTTTTTCATTTATTTTAAACTTATTTTTTATTTTATATCCATCCATCCTATAAGGGGTTGTGGGGGGGCTGGAGCCTATCTCATATCTTAGGATATTATATTTTATTTCTAATTGTTTTAAATGTTTGGGGTTTTTTTTACATTATCAACATGTTAGCTACGATAGCTTCTATAAGCTAGCGTTAGCTGTGATAGCTGACAGTAGCTAATGTTAAGTGTAAAAGCTTTCTTAAAAAAAAAAA
>KV751370.1:1304044-1316222 GCA_001698575.1 Mola mola | reverse complement strand
CAGGTTTTTGCAACGCTTCCTTAAATAGTTTGTGCTTAGTTTTCAATGACTGAACTCACTGTCATTTTTCTAAACCTTGGACAAGATTTTATGAAAAGTTATGGAACAAGAAAAAGTAACAGCGTTCAATATTTATACTAGTGTAAGTAAATTTTTATTTGGTTTAATTTTTTTTCACATTCAAATTCCACCGTCTGAATGTTCTTAAGAATTTTGTTCTATCAAATGTGATTTTAAATTCAACATTTCCTTACAATTTGTGCTTTTGTTTTCCCGGTTTCATCCTTGTAGACCTTGGACATTATTTAAGGAAAAGGCTGTTAATGTAATGTGGGTTTTGAGTTTGAAGATTTTTGTTGCTCTTTAAACTTGCCTACTTGCATTGTGACGATGTTGATCTCATATCTGAGGTGTAAAATGGCTTCTGTCCGCCAGGCCCAGACTGGGCGCGTTGCTCCACAGAGTGGTTGGCGTCGGTCTGCTCTACCTGCTCTTCTCCATCATCGAGGGGATCCTCCGAGTCAATACTGTAGGTCCCCCTCACACGCGCACACACACACACACACACACAGTCGTTTGAGTGAAATTGTGTTTGTCTAACCTGCGTCTCTGTCCAGGATCGAGGCGACAATGGCAGCAGTAGAAATTTGTGTTACGTAGTTCTGGCCTTCATTGACTCCTGTATTGTCTGGTGGATATCCTTTAACACAAACACACACACATTTTTATCACAGATTTACATTCTAGACTCACTTTATTCCTTCAAATTAAAAGTAATTTCGGTCACAAGTCTGTTGAACACTGGTGGAGTTGCACCCGCTGCCACTAGAGGGCGATAAAAGCAACTTTGTCATCTGTCTGGATTCTCGCAGAGTGTTTTTGTGTTGTTGTTTGTTTGTTTGTGCGTTTTCCTCCACTCCAGACCCCACCTGGCTGGCCCGCACCGTGGAATGAAACAAGCTTGTTAGCATTAACTGAAGCTGAGTCTGCATTTCTTTCTCCCCCCTCTTCTTACCTGTGTTGACCTCTTCCTCCCTGTGGTGCAATCTTCATCCTCCACCCTTTTTCTGTCCCCTTCCTCCTCCTCTCACTCTCCTCTTCATCTCTAGGCCGAAGATGACGTAGTCCTCCTGGCTGCTATTCCTCTGGCTGTGCTCGACTCTACCCTCTGCTGGTGGATATCCACTACTGCGTGTCCTCCTTTTTTAGTACTACTGAAAGTTAGTTTTCTCTCTCGCTTTTTCCTGTTTTTCTGCTTTTTGTCTGGATGTGGAGTAAATTGCCTGTGAGCGGTTTTAATACAGGATTAGCTGTTTTTTTAATTTTATTATTGGATTTCTGCAGATGTATTTAGTAGGTTTGGGTCGTAAAAAAATAAAGACAAAAATTAACAAAAACAATGACAACAAATACAATTGTCAATTTTAGAATAACTTGTTATCCTGCAAAGAAAAAAGAACCTGTTAGAGTATTTTTACTTGTACAAATCAAGCAGAATTAAAAGGTAGAATGTTGTGGTAGTTTCAGACCAACCATCGGAGGAGATATTTGGTTGCTGTCAGCTCTCAGCTCGGATCATCTGCAAACGTGAGAGTTTTACAGATTCAGTCTAAAACCTCCAGAGCCGCTCACCAAATCATCAGGTGGCATAAGTTATGTTAGCTGTGATGGCTGAGGATAATTACCGTTAGCTTTGATAGCAGACAGGAGGTAACATCTACTGTCAGCAGACTGACAGATCCTGTCATCTTAGCTAGTTGTTATCACGCTGATGTGCGTTCAAGTGTTTGTTTCCAACATCAGTTTGAACTGGTTACTTGAAAAGTTATAGAGAACTGCCATGATTGAGAGCCGAGCTCGGCTCCTGCGTGGACGTGGATACAGCAGACTCAGAGCGACGTCCAGAGCAACGGTGGCGATACGTTCAGGCTAGTAAGATGTGAATATGCTGAGTGTGCGTAAGTGAGGTTCTGCTCCAGCTGCTCGTTGGTGTTCCTTGACCGAGGCCTCACATCTTTGTGAGTCTGGCTCAGACGATGAAGCTGCTGAGGCTGAGGAGGAACGTTGTGAAGCTCTCCCTCTACAGACACTTTACCAACACGCTCATCTTCGCCATCATAGGTACCAACAGCACCTTTTTTTTGATTCTTCTTTTTTCTTTTTCCCTGTGTCGCTAAAAGCTTGTTTGTGTGTGTTTCAGCCTCCATCGTCTTCATCATCTGGTCCACAAAGACCTTCAGGATGTCTACGTGTCTGTCTGTAAGTACCTGAGGTTTACGATGCAGTTTGTCAGGGAGCTGATCAGTCACTTGTTTTGTTTACGTTTGTGGATTCGTGGTTTATTTTCTGGAGCTTTAAAACCTGACGGTCTGATCCAGGGTTCCTGTTTTAACTACGTTTGATCCAGCTAAACTACAATTCAGGTTTAATCCGGACTGCGAGGGCCTCTTTTCCAAACTCTGGAATATGGTCCAGTGTGTTTTTATACCTGTCATTTAACTGAAAACTTGCTGAGAGTGTGACAGCACCTTAACTCCACCTGTTACCATTAATTGATTAGTCAATTGAAAGGAAATTAATTGACAATTATTATATTTCGAGCAAGGATGTCAAACATTTGTTGGTTCCAGCTTCTTACAGCTAGGATTTATTGCTTTTTTTTGGTCATTTCTGTGTTTTTTGATATCACACGCGAGAGCTGTTCTTATTTGGTTACCAGTATCAGACATACTGACTCTATGGACCGGGATACAAACAGACTCTCTTTGCTGTTTAGCAGCAGCATCCAGCTACCTACCACTGTGGAACAATCGCTTCTTCGGTGCACTAAACGCCAACACACCAACTAAAATCCTGACCTGACACGCAAAATAAAGGAGGGGGCTCCTTTACTTTCATGCCTATATGATGAGAGAGTTATGCTCATTCCTCTGTACATTATAGTTAATATTATTTCTGCCTGATTTACCTTCAGTTCCTGTGTTTTTGTGATCCGAATATCAATGAAGCTTAGCAGGAACATGTAAATGTTGCTGGAAATTAAACCTTCTGTCAGCGAACGTTTCATATTAATTATGAACAGATCCCAACTAGGCTCATAGGTTTATTCCTGAAATGTTGAATCAATGTCAATAATTATAAAATGAGTGGAGTCTAGAGCAGATATCTGATTGGATGCACTACGTGTCAGTCAAGCCCTCATCAACGCTTCTCTCTCAGAACAACATGTAAACTTTATGGTTTGTAAGATGTCAAGTCGTCAACAGTTTCAGAAAACCTGGTAAAGTCCCTCAAAAATCAACTGTGTCATATATTAGAGATTTGGTGGTGGTTCCTGTCAGGAAACTTCCAGTATTTTTCAACCTGAGTCCTATTTTACTGGTCTATGAAGCTGTCAAATTTCACAGAAACATCTTTTAAAGAAAAGAAAATTACTCCAGTATGTTCAGTCGCTAGGATCATTTAGCTTTGCGAGTTTTCTGATGATACAAAAGACAAGCGATTAATGTAGATTTATTTCAGAATAATGTCTGATTATTTATCAGATTATTACAGTGTGGAATAAATCTGTATTAGTTAATTTGTCCTTTCAAAACATGTGAAAACAGTGTTTTATACACTTTAGTGTTGCTGAGTGAAAACATCACGACTCTTTCACTGTAGGCATCGACTCCATGTTACTAGAAGCTTCAATAGCATTTTAAGGGTAGTTGGTGACAGGAAAAATGATTCGTTCACCTGTGGTTGACCTCCCCCCTCGTCTTTCACCTTCACTCCTTCATTAAACGTCTGCGTGCGTCTACAGGACTGGAAGGAGCTGTGGATCAACGAAGCCTTCTGGCGCTTCTTGTTCTCCATCGTCCTATTGGCCATCATGTTCCTATGGCGACCGTCGGCCATTAACCAGAGGTAAGGGCGGGGGGTCAGGGGTTGGTAGTTTTTTTTAACCTTTTTGTTTTTAAAGCGTGGAGTTGAGCTCGGCTTGTGTCTCCCTCAGGTACGCCTTCAGTCTCCTGCTGGATGAAGAAAGAGATGAAGAGGAGAAGGAGCCCATGATGAACGAGGCTTTTGGTCAGAATCTTCACTTCCTGTCGTACTCCGACTCTCTCTCATCCTCAGTGCCCCTTAATATTTATTTATTTATTTAGTGAGTTGGAGGTTTTCTGCCGTTGTATTTCAGCCTGTTGTGTTATTGAGAACAACCATAAACTGTATTTAAAGATGGCCGACATCATCCTCGTTCATTCATCCATTACCGATTACCGCTTATCCCGTTAGGGGTCGCTGGGGGGGGTCACCCTGGACAAGTCGCCAGTTCATCGCAGGACTGACATATAGAGACAAACAACCATCCACACTCACATTCACACCTACGGGCACTTTAGAGTGACCAATTAACCTACTAACACCCAGTTTGCATTTTTTTTGGACTGTGGGAGGAAGCCGGAGAACCCGGAGAGAACCCACGCAGAGAACACGCAAACTCCACACAGAAACGTCCTGACCCGGAATCGAACCCAGGACCTTCTTGCTGTGAGGCGACAGTGCTAACCACTGCCGACATCAGAGCTTTCCAAAAGTGAAGCTCTAGTGCCCCCCTAGTGGCTGGTTCCATTGTAGGTCCTAACCCCCAAAAAACTACACAGTAATATAAGTCATCCTTATAACTTGAAAATGAGATTGAAAAGCATTAATAAGACTCAAATACAGCCATATATTAAAATACAGATAGGTCAGATAGATAAATGTATGACCCAAAAGATTAAAAACAAGAATTAAAGGAAATTAGTGGAAGCGAAGACATGAAATCTGTCTATATTGAAGTCAAAGATTCCCAGTCACCATTTCCTACATGAGTGTGTCATTTTTAATTAAGTTTACTGTTAGAAAAATTGAGTGGAACGTGGTGGGAAATGTGACTCACGAGTGTCATCCTGTTTGTCTCCAGAGGGAATGAAGATGAGGGGTGTGAAGAACGAGACCAATGGGTCGGCCAAAGCCAACAGAGTGGTGAGTCGATCACAATCAGCACTCCTTTATATCCGTTTTAGACTTCCAATGACAACCCCAACGATCCTCTGTGAGCGGTCACTGGACACTTTGTGTGGACAGATGGTGATATTTCATTATAAGTTCAGCGGGAATCCTTCAGTCAGACTGAGCATCCGGGATAGTTTTGCTACCACGGATTCAGTTCAGCAGACCTTTAACACAAGTCTTGTCCATGTCATTACACGTTGGACATTTTGAAGATGTTGATTTGAAGAAACACTAAGTTCTGTTTGATCATTGTCGCCGTTAAACACACAAAGTTGGCTGAGCGACTCCCTGTTGGTTTTCCAGGATGAGGATCTGAAGTGGGTGGAGGAGAACATCCCATCCTCCATGGCCGACGTGTAAGTCGACACTGATCACATCACAGGCGATCATTAGTTCATGTCAGTCACATGTGATGCTCAGAGTTTTTCCTGATGCTCCTCCTTACAGAGCGCTGCCCCCCCTGCTGGACTCTGAAGAGGTATGTTTCTCACTCCATCGCCTCACCGTGCTCATAATTCATCATAATATAATAATTTACATGTTTACACTCTGCAAACTGAGATTAGCAATTGTTCCTCTTCAGATCATTTTTATTTATTTTGCTTTTTTGTTGATGTTTTTAAATTTGTGCCTGAACTGTGTGTCTGCCGGAGACACATTCAAACACACACTAGAAATTTATCACACTCGCAGTTCTGCTTGTGCACACTCGCAGTTCTTTTGCCACGGTTACATCACACTGTCGTTTATCCTCTCTGTTGTCATGGTGAACTGATCGATATGACTGTGTAACTGTAACGACCATTTCTAACACAACAACATGAGAGAATTGATGAGTTAATTTCGATCAGCTGTTATTCTTAATGTTTTTTACCGTATTTGGCACCATATTCCGGATTATTTACTTTTTGGTCTCCAGGCTGAACCTCAGTTTTTTTTTTCCTCTTATCTAAAATACACTTTCTTACATAATCAGAGCGACACTAGAATCCAGATGAAACACAAAGCGCTCGCGAACATTCTCTCTGTACGTGTGGTGAAGTCGGGCTCCTCCTCCCCGTCACATCCGTCGGAGAGCTGAATCTCCCTGATTAGAGGATGAAATTGAGGGGAAATGATTGTTTTAACGATGTGTGTCCTCATGGCACATTATGTAACGTCCTGTTGTTGTTCAGGGGGAACATCGGCGCTGAAAACTGATCCCAGAGGGTTTTTTCCTCCAGGTTTCACGTATGACTTTGATTGAGGAAACATCATTTATTAGTTGTTTTTAGTTCTGATCTTGTTCATTGTAGAGATTCATTCATTGTTCAGATTCTGGACATTCAGGGTCCAAACAGATCTGCTCATCTCCACTGAATGTGATCTCAGCTCACGTGGGAGTTCCAACTGGACCTGGTAGATCATGTGATCTCGGGCTCTATTTTTTCCAGAACCTCATGTGTGACAACCTGAGAAAAGACATTATGGTCACACGTGGACTTTAATTTTCTGGTCTTATTTCCATGTACGTGTGTTCTCACACATGATGGAAAACTAGCATGTGTGATATTTACATGTTCACAGTTCAGATTTATCTATTTATGTATGATGATGTATGTACATGTAGAGCAGGTGGGAACGTAAACTCTTTCCTGATTCATTCAGTGGTTAAGATGTGTATTAGGCTCATACGTGATCTGGATGTGAGTCTGACGTGAGAAGAAGTGGACCATGATGGGTCATGGACAGTCATTGTGAAAACCCCACATGTGACATCAGACGTTTCACATAGGAACTAAATTGCTCTAACTGGCTGTTTTCACGGGTGAAATGTGAATATAAAGTCAGGGATGAGTTTTTCCCGGGCAGGAATGTGTGGATTACGTGTCCGGACATTCACCCCCGGCGGCCACATCATTAGAACCATCGTGGGTTTGATGTGGAATGAACAGGACTCTTGTGTTGTGTCCCATCTGACCCGGCTCAGAGCAGCGGGGGCGCAGAAAAGACCCAAACCACAATCTGTCGATTCTTCCTGCCCTCCGTAGCGTGTTAAAGCCTCGCTAACTTCCTCTAACAAGCGGACGCTGTCACCCTCAGCAGCTGTTGCTCAGACAAAAGGGGTAAAACTGTGAGGGTAGATTTTCACACCAGTGTTAGAATGAGGACTCGATCAGCCGCTCTGATCCAGCTCAAATAAAACCAAAGTTACATGATTCGGTGTGAAGTTACTCGATAACGGGCCTATTTCCTCCCTGTCAGCCATCGTCTCGCACACTTTAATGAGTGATGTAATAAAAAAAGCACAAGCAGCAGAGTCGGACCTTTGTTGGGAAGGAACGAGAGCTCGGTGACCATTAGCACTGACACGGGGGGAGCTCAGCCAGCTCTGCTGCTCTGCTGCACGCCGGACAAGCCGGCTCCGCTGTGTCAGCCGCCATCTCGTTTGCACTGGCTGCATCCCCACACCTGAGGAGGTTTGAAGGCCGTTTAACGTCGCTGAAACGATCCCAGTGGATCGCGATTAAATCAGCGGTAAAAAGTGGTCTGGTATTAAAGGGGGGATGTTTTGTGTTGCAGGAAGCCATGACGACCAAGTTTGAGATGTCCAAGATGGAGTGAATGTGAGGAGAGCAGCCGGACTCGTGGATTAACGAGGGAAGTTTGTGATTTAATCCCTGAGTTTATGAGCTTTGTAAGCCTTGACTGTACAGAAACTGGGGCTCAAACCCACCACAGCGGCACACAGATCCTTTTTATTTTTTATTTGTATCGCCTGTTTGTATTTATATTTCTACGAGGTCCTCTGCCTCGGAGTGGCTCATCTGCCTTTTCACCGTCGACACCTTGGTTTGTGTTTTCTGCGCCGTCGGTCCTGTTTTGTTGTTGCTCAGAACACGGAAAAGAAACCAGGATGTGAATGAAAATGTGATTTATTTTTCTGTTTTACTTTTTGCAGTTGTGATGTTTCTCGCTGAAGGTTCTAGTGCAGTTTGAACCATGACAACATGTTGATTTCACACAAACTGTGTAATTTAATGTGGTGAAAACTGTTTGCTTTCCTTCTGTTTCTTTTGTTTGTGTCAAAGTATCATTGCAGCGAAAATAACAGACCTGCTGCGTCCGGCGAATTAAATTCAGATAAAATTTAAGACGTCTTTGCTTTACTTCATCCTACAAAAAATTCTAACTACTTTCCTTTGTTTAATTTTTGAAATGAGGACAAATCTGATCACCGTATTTCTCAATCAGTCACCTTGTTAAGGCAAACAACTTTTCTATTACTGACAAGAAAAAATACAGGTGATCAGCTTTAACGCGGGTCTGACGTCTTCGTCTTGTCAGAAATTCAGATTTAAAAGGCTAACAGCAGTGTTTTCCTACAACTGCCTCTTCTCCACCGGGCTAACATCCATGTTAGCTTGCACCAACAGCCTAAAATCTGTGTTAGCTTCTCTCACAGGCTAACAACATCAGTGTTAACAGGCTAACATCCATCCTTCTCTAACAGGTTGAAATCGTCAGTGTTAGCTTCTCCAACAGGCTAACAACATCAGCGTTAGCTTCCCTACCAAAGTAAACATCCATGTTACCCTTTCTAACAGCGACCATTTTCGGTACCATGGTGCTTCTGTGACAGCAGCCATTATCACACGTTGCTGTGCGTGCACAGCTGTTGACGGTGACTTGTCGGAAGGGACTAAACAGCCGTATATCACGGCGGGGGGGAGGCCACTCGGCTGTCTGCTGCCGTCGGCCTGCAGCAGCTGAGCCCCGACGAGTCTGACAGACAGCAGCGTTTCATTTGAACGGCTGAGTCAGTGGGGGGCCGATGCTGGAAGCAGCTTTTTACACCACAGAGAACACAAGCAATGAAAAGGTTCGAAACATCTGCTCTTCTATGTAAACAACGGTGCTGTTCATAAATAAATCCAAAGTTAATATAAAAACTTGGACACTCGATTGTTGATTTTCCCATCGCCATGGAATTTTATAAAAACAATGGATGTTTGATTGACACGGACGTACTGACTTCACATTTCCTTCACAATACGACAGACACACGTTGCATATTTATTCAGTCAATCGAAAGTCGTCTCTGCAGGACGCAAACATCTCATCTGTTGGTGAAAGACGGGTCAAACAAAACGTTTTCCGTTTGAAATGACTTGAAATGTTCAGTTACACATTGGTGGCTGGTTCGATGAGTCAAACCGGCGCTGTGGTTGATTACATGCTAGTGACATCACATCCGAGTTGACTGCATTCTGGTCATGAGCTAGTAACGCGTTGTAACGGCAGCTACTGCTGTTGTTAGCATTGTTAGCTAATACCAGGTGATGACTTCTGATCGTCTGAAAGCGACATAACGACTCGTCCACAGTTAGAAATTATACAAGACTGTTGGATTGGTCAGACGAAAACAAGACTAAGTTGCTAATAAACGCGATAATGTTTGGCTTTACCTTTGTTGACGCGCAGAGCGGCCATCTTGGATTTTGAGCTGAGCTTGAGATTTTGAGTTTTGAAGTTCGTTCCAGTTTCAGGGGTTTCTGACTTTGATGAGGCTCCTCAGGACACATCTGACTGGCGCTCGGTGCGTCCACAGCAGCTAAAGCTCTACGTAAGTTGTCTCTATTAACAACTCAGTCCGTCGTCAGTCGTAGAAACCGACAGGACTGTGCCGTTATCACGTGATGTTAGCTAACAGCAGCAGTAGCTGCTTTAATGACTTGTTAGCTCATAAGTCAAACCAGAGTTGAGGGGGAGTTCCGACATTTGGTCCGATATTCATCGAATGGGAACGGAAGGAAGCGGCGGCCATCTTTATTTAGGCCAAGGGCCAAATTTTTTTCTCTGTGTTCCGCTGAGGTTTGAGCAGGAAGTCGGCTATGACGTGTTTCCTGCTGTTTCATCTGTGTGTGCGGTTTTATTTAGTATTTACGTTGTAATCCTGCGTGTATCCACCTGTCGACCAATCACACGTGAAGACGTCTGCTGTTTCCTTCCGTTGATGCTCAGCGTCGACACGATTACCCGTCCAGTCACACGCCTCTGCAGCTACAGAACTGCGGCATTACGGCTGTAATAACATAATCCCGGAGATTTGGCCCGACAGCAAGACAGTATGCTGCCGATTTCAGCTGACAGCAGGGAATTATGGTCTGTGCGCTCCTCACGAGCAGCCAGACGTGCTGTTGGTGGCTCAGCATGTGGCTCGCGGACCCTGCGAGGGACACCGGTCACCAGACGTGGGTATGTTTCTACCTAACACCTGTTGAGAGTCAAAGTCATAAATCTATGAGGGGGAAAAATAATTCAAAACATGAGGTTAAAGTTGAGATGGAGTGAGAAAAAGTGCAGCGGACAGACATCAGCGCCACTGTGAGGCTGCTGGAGGTTCAGGTTTCACAAATGGAACCACACAGACTCGGAGGAAACGGCTGTCCGAGGACCTGCCTGTTTTGATCATTTCCTAATGAAACCTTGTAAAGTTACGAATTTATTCTCATAAAAAAATACAATTCTTCAATGTGGCTCTAAATCTTGATAAAACGTTTCAGTTCAGTCCCCGATTACCTCACGAGCTAACCCGGGGAAACTGTCAGAAGTTAATCCCATTTCATCCACTAAATACGCTCAAAGTGTTACTGTACCAAAGTTTCTGCTTCTTGTCGCCGACGGCGCTCCGCAGATGTACCACTCACTTACTGATGGGGGCGCTGTTTTCCAGCAGTTCATGGCAATTTATTTACAAAATAATTTCTGCTAAATCCGCTCAAAAATCAGATAATAAGATAATCAGACATTACTTTGGAAAATGGGATTTTCACTGGGAGAGAAACTTTCCTGACGCGTCCACATGTGAGTGTAAACGCTGAAAACTCACAGGAAGTCGACTAGACCACCAACGGGTTCAGCCATTTGTCGGTTTAGGTTTGTTAAATAGTAGGTTTGATGTATTTAGTGTCTCTCTGTGCCCGTCACACCTTCTGTTGCGCCGTTCGCCCACGCCGAAGCTCCGGGAAACATTGCAGACAAAATGAGCTCAGTTTTACATTTTCATCTTTTCAGCCTCATGTGTTTTCTGTGTAAATGAAGACGCAGGTTAGAAACTGCCCAAAGGTTTATAGGCAGGATGAAGGGACTCGTGTCCACTCACAGAGCGCCACAACTCTGACAGGAAGTGTCTGAACTCTGCCTTCCTGTCGGCTTGCTCATTCAGAAGCTCCTCACCGTTTTCTCCCCATCGACCTCTGACCCCTGTCTGCTCCGACTGACCCCAGCAACGATGCTTCAGCTCGCAGAATCTGGGGTTTTGCTGGGAGGAGCTGTGAATGTTGACAGGAAGCCACGAGCGAAAGTGATGAAGACAAACCTGAAGCCATGAGGACGGTTTCCAGAGACTTGCACCTTTTTTGTCACATCTGACTGCCATGTTTTCAGATCATTTCTCTCTATTTCACAGCTGATGTATTTTGATACAGAAAAGAAAACATGATTCAGTCATGCTGTCTCCGATGATATTAAAAATATTCTAGTCTAATATGACTCTGTGACAGCGTCCGGCAGGATTAGTTACTTTACTCACAGACAGCTAGGCTAACTGAGCTAGCTAGATTTCTGCTGGTTACCAAGGTTACTGAAACACAGCCGCTCTTCTCAGCCTTCAGACAAGTCGACCGACCGTTATCGAACACGTTGACACGGACGCTGTTCCACCTCTCGAGGTTTCTCCGGTCCAGGAAGTGAAACACGACAGGGAACCAATCACAGCTGTGTGTTCGGGGACGTGCCCCTCCTCCACGGGGACTGTTCCTGTGGGCGGCGGCCGGCGTATGGACATGCCCGCCTGGCGGTCGTGTTAATACACATGATCCACTTTAATACAAAGAAATCTCAGCATTATTCCGCCTGTTACGTAAAGGGATGAGATTATTGATACCTAGATTAATGAGCGTCCAATGATGTGACGCCCCTCCCCCTCCCCTCCTCTCACACACACACACTTGCAGTTTTAGTTGTTAGGTTTTTTACTCTTTATTGTACTATTTTTGTCGTCTTGACAATTTGCTAGTGGACATGTGAAAACTTGGACCAACAAAACATCGTCATCGTCATCATTATTATTATTATAATTATTAATTACAGCATA
>KV751370.1:1288096-1299286 GCA_001698575.1 Mola mola | reverse complement strand
GCAGCCTCGTCGGCGGCACCTCCCGCTTCTCCTCCCTCTGCCGCCTCCTCCCCCTTGGCGCCCTCGCCCTGCTCCACACTGGTGGATTTGCCCTTCCGCATGATGAAGTTCTTCAGGGACACGGCGCGGCCGAAGTGCGAGCGCTTGGTCTTGGCCGACTTGCTGTCTTTGCCGTCATCCGCGGCTCCGTCCTCACCTGGGCACAAGAGGACAGTTCAAGGTTCTTTCTGAGTAATGAGCCTTCGGCCTCACAGTGATTGATTAGGACGGATTCACATTAATGAGCTGCTGGCCGTCGGTGACGTTTACGTTTCAGACGAGGGAGCTGGATTCACTTTCTGCTACTGATGAGGATTTAACGGTTTTTTACTGTACGTTTGGCTCTCTTGTCTCACTTTTTACAAGTTCGACAACTTCAGGTGGCTTTTGTCATATGTTGCCTGTCGTCTCATTCCCGAGACTGTGGTCGCAGTTTGGTTAAGTTCAGAAAAAAAACAGCAATTCGGTTAGCGTTTAGGAAAAAAAACATCATCGTTTGGGTCAAAATCAGCTTAGTTATTGGGTTCCAAACATTATGTAACTTAATTTAGAGACACAAACTAACCACGGTTGATATGAACCCCCCAAACCACCGAACTTCCTGGAGCGCAGACTCTCACTCCGTGTTGTTTGCTCCATTGCATTTGCACTAAAACATTCTTGACGAAAGATTAATGTGGACAGCCTGACGTTTAAAACAAAACTCAAAATGACTGAGATTGAGATGCCCTTCGGTGAATCGAGTGTAAGAAAACTCATCTAACTTCAGGTGCCGTCGGTTAAATGTTCAGTTAACGGGCCAAACTCGTCTATTGTGAAGCAATTTTGAACATTGTTTTAGTGCTCACTAAAAAAATCAATGTAGATATTAAACAAATCTTCCATCCATTTTCTACCGCTTATCCCGTTAGGGGTCGTGGGGGGGCTGGAGCCTATCTCAGCATCTTGGGCCGAAGGCGGGGTCACCCTGGACGAGTCGCCAGTTCATCGCAGGGCTGACATATAGAGACAAACAACCATCCACACTCACATTCACACCTACGGGCAATTTAGAGTGACCAATTAACCTACTAACCCCCAGTTTTGCATGTTTTTGGACTGTGGGAGGAAGCCGGAGAACCCGGAGAGAACCCACGCAGACACGGGGAGAACATGCAAACTCCACACAGAAACGTCCTGACCCGGAATCGAACCCAGGACCTTGTTGCTGTGAGGCGACAGTGGTGCAGTGGTTAGTACTGTCACCTCGATTCACGTGTCAGGGCTGTGACTCTTTTTTTAGTGTAATTTCAGGCAGGTGGAGAACGGACGCACGGAATCGGCATTTTTATCCTGTTTGGGTCTTTAAATTGATTTTAATGGGAGTTTGCTGTCCCTGTCAGGACAAACCGTCCCATGACAGGTTGACGTCTCCTCACCTGAGGCGGCAGCTGCAGTAGCGTCCTCCTCCCCGCTAGGGGCGCACTCTGTGCCCGAGCGTTTGGACTTGGGGATGACGCGCTTCTTGAAGGAAGTCCAGATCTCGTTGGCGTGTTGCGTCACCGTCCCGCCTCCCGCCGACGCTCCCTTCTCTTCCTCCCCTCCTTCGGCTTTCTCCTTTTCCTCTTCTCCCTCCGTCTTGCCTTCCTCTGCGCCTCCCTCTGCCTTAGCCTCCTCTCCTCCCTCAGCGCCTCCGGCCTCGTCTGATTTGGCGTTGTCGGCAGAGTCTTTGTCGGAGCCCTTGGCCTTGCCGCTGATGCCCACGATGGACGAATCCCTCTTCAGGCCCTGGAAGGTCCAGGAGCGTTTCAGCTTCCACCTCTTTTGTCCCGAGTCCTTGGAGTCCAGCGTGGAGGAGTCTCTGCCACCTCCCTCTCCATCCGTTCCCTCCTCCTTGCCGTCCTCTCCTCCGCCGCTCTTTTTGTACGTCTTCTGAGCCATGAGCTTCTTGAACGAGTGCCAGCGCTTCATGTGCTTGGTGGCTGCCGAGGAGGACGAGGCTTTCTGCTCTCCCTCTGCGCCTCCCTCCGCTCCTCCTGCTGCTTCTGCTTCCTCGATGGTGGAGTCTGCAGTGGCGTTCAGTGCTTCGGGATCTTCCAGCCGGTCCAGGGACTTGGACCGGACTTTGACTGGTTGTTGGGGTTCTGCGGCGGAGCCGTCCTTCTTCTCGGTGCCGCGATGGGAGAAGATCCGTGCAACTGGCTTCCTTATCAGATCCCGAACTGTGGATTTCGACTCGGCCGGTTTGCCCTTCTCTGTTTTCTTCTCCTCCTCCTTCTCTCCATTTTCTGGAGCCTTCTCTATCACTGCTTCTCCTGCCACACCTCCCTCTGCTCCTCCCTCTGCTGCAGCCTCCTCACCTCCTTTCTCCCCCTCTTTCTCACCTCCTTCAGCCGCGTTCTCCTCTGCTCCTCCTCCTCCAGCGGCTGCGCTCTGCTCTTTCTTCTTCCTTCCTGCCATGACCTTCCCCAGGCCGCTCTTGTTGAGGAAGGAGTCCAGGAGGGAGGTCTTGGGCTCGGCAGAGGAGGCGTTTTCCGAGCTCTGAGGAGGTGCCGCGTCCCCACTCGCCGCCGCGTCTCCTTCCTCAGCTCCTTTCGCCGCTGTGTCGTTATTCACAGTCTCTTTGTTTTCAACAACCTCATTGTTGCCGGCGCTGCCGTCGTTATCGATAACCTCGCTGTTGACAGTCTCTGAGTTGGCGTTTTCAGCCGGTTGCTCTGCCTCTGCCGGCTTGTTCTCGGGGGTTTTCCCATCTTCTGGGACCACTGGCGCCGCGTTGGCCTCAGTCGCCGCCATTTCGGAAAAGGAAAACAAACAACAACAAAATAGTGTGCTCCTTCCTTCCTTCCCTGGCTTCCTGCCCTCTTCCTCTCTTCCTCTCTCTCTCTCTCTCTCTCTCTCTCTCTCTCTCTCTCTCTCTGGTGTGTTTCCTCTCGCTGTGGTGGCGCTCTCAGGTCATGGAGAGCAGGCTGGAGAACGGCTGCCAGGAGGTAAGATAATCAGCATCCTACTAGTCCTCCAAACTCCTGCAGAGAAAACAAAGACAGGGAGGAGAGGAGGAGGCACAGATGGTTAATAATCTGAATCGACACTCCGATAGTCTGGTCTAGAGTGAGCCCTGAAAGGGGAACGAAGCGGAACAAAACAGGATCTCAGCGGGGAAATGCAATTCAATCTCGAGGTTTCCTCATCAGTCACACTTTGAAAATTCACCTCAATGCGCGAAAAAGCCGAGATGCCCCAGACAGCAGCAACCAAGATCAAGTTTTATTCTTTATTTTAATATCCAGTCATTTAAAAATGAACATAAACCACATTAAAAAATGAATAAGAGCACCGCAACGACCAAATCTGACCAAACACAACCTGAGTGGGACGGAACACAGCTTCTGACGACCGACTGACACCAAGCAGAGGCCAGTTTGACTACAGGGAAAACAGTACCAAGCTGGTTTTCGTGGCAGGTTCGGCTCCTGGGGACCCCGGGCTGAGTCAGCTAGTTGGACCTCTGCAGGGCCAACTGCACTAGTGGCTAACAGCAGCTACCACAAATCACGTCTTTTCATCAAGAAACCCTTCAAACTGGCCTCAGTTTGTCTCGGAGGCTGCGTTCGGTCTCTGACCGTCTGGGTTCACCGGCTTTTTGGCCCCTGCGGTTCAGTTAGCAATTACGTACTACAGCCACAGATGAAGCATTTGTTCATCAGGAAACTAAATCAGGGAGAGTCCAGGCAGAGCAGCAGGAGGGAGAGCCTCTAAAATTCACCAAGATTCAGTTCTCATGCGCCGCTACTGTTCCCTGTTCCAGCAAAGAGGCCGACGTGCAACAAACAGGCTTGTCTTGTCTTGTTGGCTTTTTTCTACTTGTGTTTTAACCTTTCGTAATTTGCAGTCAAATAAAAAAGACCAATCAGCCACCTTGGATAAAACTCCAAAGCAAGTGAGAATATCGCAACAGCCCAGAATGAGTTCAGCGATCACCCTCATGGTTCACCCTCACCAGCTGTGGGCGATTATGGAGACCTTTCTTGTGCTTTAGCTTCTGGGCAGCTCACCGTGTCTCGGTCTGAAGACGTAGCTTTGGCCTCTGGAAGAACTTAATGAACACTTGAACATGAACCAGGGTGATAAAATCTACCTAAAATGACGGAAACTGTCACTGGGGAAACTTTATTTTGACGGGAGGTTTCAATTTGGCCTATCTGCTAACATGAAGGAGAAGGGGCTTACGAGCTCTCAGACTCAATGTTCACAAATACAAACACAAACTTTGGTGTCGCTGGTTGGCGTTTTCAAAGTGTCCGTTTGTGCTACACACGGTTTGTGTCTTTCGATTGTTGACCAAACGAAACCTGGGTAACGGCCTCTTCCTCTTCGCGCCGCTCGGTTGGAACATCTGAATGAATCCGCAGATCAACGAACCTGTGAGTGGCACCAGAGGGGAGCGGCCGACTCTCGGCAGAGTCGGGCTGGTGGAGACGGAGAGGCGCTCGGGTGGAGGAACAGTGGAGCGAGGGGGCGAGCGAGGGAGGAAAACACAGTCAGAGAGAGAGGTGTAAACACATACATCATATGCTCCAGATAATCTCACTTTGCTGTGGCCACAACTGACTGACAGACCAACTGGACGGCTCGCTGGTTGACCGACTGCCATACTGGCTCGCTGGCTGCTGGGACGGCTGACTGACTTACTGCCTGCTTGGATGGCTTCCCCACATTGTCTGTTGACGGCTGACGAGTTAGCCGTCTGGCCAACAGAGGGGTTACCTACAGAGAAGATTCCGGGTGGTCCAACATAAACTTTTAGCCAAAGGTGTAGGTTCATTGTCAATATTGGTAGGGACGCCTCTTTTAGCCTGTGGGCCCTCACAAAGCTTAAACAGAAGGTGCAGAGAAAACAAAACTAGGTTGTATTTGTTGTAAAATGGTAACACAGTGTGTGTACGCGGGAGAGTTCATACCTCCCCAACCCGCCTGAAACAGCCCTAGAACAAAAATTACTCAAACATCTGTGGATCTCTCCTAAAATTTAAGCACATTTCCTTGGGCCAATAGCTGCTGTGCACGCACACAACATTTCATGAAAATCAGTGTGGTATTATTGAAGTTACACTGATGTGTGGCAGACGAGGCCTGACGCAGCACCAACGTGGATCCTAAATAAAATCCTGTCTGAATTCGTGCAGTGCCATTCTTTCTCGCAGACTGTAGCCGACTCCTCCAAAACATAACTCAAATATCAGTACGCCTCGGCAGAAATGACACTAAGCCGTTCCTTCCCATAGTACCGCACTGTAAGCAACCTCACTAAAACATAACTGGGAAATATTGGTAGGAACAATTCGGTAACTATTTATGCCCCTACTTTTTGCAAAAAGTGAGAAAACTTTGCTGCGATGACCCATCAGAACCAAGTTGTCGTACGTTCCTGCTAACGTGGCAGATGCCTACTGTTCAACGGGAGGCCATGTGTAGAGCCTGAAACTCATCAATCTCAGTCAAGCCAGAAGTCCTGGATCTTATTTAACTGTCTCTCAGAAACAATAGCCGATCGCCATTTCCTTCCTCAAATTTATGTGTTTCCTGTACAAGTAGCCAACAAGTATTAGTGCTAAATGTGCGTTCCGAACTCCATCATGAAGCGAAATATTCAACTACCTGACCCGAGTGAGACAGACCGACAACTCACAGAGGCCAATTTGACCACAAGTGGTGCTGTCAGCAAACGGGACCCGCGATTGGCTTACCGAGCTCGCGGCTAACAGCAGCTACGACAAGTCACGAGCTCTGCTCATCGGGAAACTCAATCAACTCTCTCTGTACTGGATTCTTTGTCTTCAAACTGGCCTCAGTTCCTCTCCGTGTTCACCAGCTCCTGATCCCGCCACAGTTAGCATCAGTTAGCAGTTACTTCAACGACAAGTAAAGCATTGGTTTATCAGGAAACTCTGCGAAGATGTCGTTTCACCAAAGTTCTGTGAATAAAGTTGCATTTTTGTATGGAAATCAGTGAGGCCCCGCCCCCAAAACACTTTGGCTGCATCCCTCTGACAGGAAAATATTAAGCTAGCTCTTAAGTGTTATTGAAGGTTGGTTAAAGAAAGATTGCTTGTGTTAAAAAAAAAAAAAAAAAAAATTGAAATTGGATTTTTTTTTAAATTTGTAAACTAAAATAAAACATATAAATTTAAAAACAACGTCATTGGGATGTAAAAGTTTCTTTTTGTTCCTTTTTGGATACTTGGAGCGTCAGTTTCAAATTGTTGGGGTGGGTTTGGAACCCGTGACCATCTGTCTCTGCTCACCGGGTCCGAAAGCCCCTCGAGCTGTTCGACTCCTGCAGGAGAACTGAGCTCTCGTGTGGCACATCTTGTTAACCATCCTGAGCTTTAAACTGCCGCTGGCCCGTTTGCTCGGACGGTCGGCTCGTTTGCGCTGCCCGAGGGGAGAAATGCGCACAGCACAAACACTCTGACCAACAGGCAGGTGCAGCACGTTTACTCAAATTAGCGAGTCGGAGGCCATCGGCCTCCTGCTCCGATTGTTTAAGGGGCTGAATAAATTCTCCGACCCTGGACTTCGTCCACACGTCCTTACGCGGACGATGTGCTGCTGTTATTGCCTTCCAGACATCATGAGGCTCTGCTGATCAATAATCCAGGCTGCGATGGCTGAATTCACTAGATTACTCATCTCCGACCCTGTTTGTGGAGCCCAGATTGGGTTCTGAACGGACGGGAGACGGAGTCGGTGGACGAGCCGTCTGAGGCCCGCTCAGCCTCACGAGACGTCTTTGTTTCCGTTTATTTTGCATTGCTCCCCCCCCCCTCCTCCTCCTCGGCAGGTGATTGCGTTGTTGCGTCGGATGAAGCCCTGAGGCGCTGGAACGGCATCAGACGGATGAGGACGATGAAATGGAGGAAGGGGAGCAGGAGTGGCGCTGACGTGGGCTGAGTCTGTCTCGTTCTTCACCTCCGTCTCCTTTCTCTCTTTTTGAGTCTCGTTTATCCTCCTTCCTGCCTCTTTATTCCCCTTCATCATCCCTCCGTCTCTCATCATTCTTTCTCCTCCTTCATCAATCTCTTCTTTCTGTTTACGGTTCGTCCCAAATTCTTCTTCTTTTTAAAAAAATACATCCCAATAACAGGAAGGAAAAACAGCCCAATGAGTTCATTTTAAAGTCCGATTTAAAAAGAGAAAGAAAACGGAGGACAGTCTGTGTCACGGCTCACAAACTGGCTGAAACCGGATTCACCGGAACCTGCTGCAGTTTGAACGCTCGCAGGACTGAAATGTAATGACGTCATATTGAATTTACTTTACAGTGGAGCCCGGCGCTTTGTCACAGGGAATCTGTTCCCGGAGAACAAAGTGGATCCTCTTTCATGCCATAAACAGAGAGGAAAGAATCAGGAAGCTTGTTATCGGCTGCAGGTTTTGTGATGCCGCGGTTTAGGCGTCCCTGCACAGAATCTGTTTGTTGTCAACATTTAGTAACTGATTTACGGTCGTTCCAAAACAATATGACAGAAAATGTATTTAAGGTGGAGACACGTTAATCCGTCCACATTTATCAGAGTGAAGGTCAAGTTTCACCAGAACAAAATTCACCTTCTGCAGTTTGTTTCCAACCTCACTTTTGTTCAATTAGCCACAACTTTGTGCCACTGACGCCAAGGGAATGTTAGCCAGCTTTAGTAGTAGCTGGTGTTAGCTAGCTTTAACAAACGTTAATTATTATTAGCTGGTGTTAGCTAGCTGTGGCAGAATGTTATCAGAGTTACTCAACGCAGCGCTCGTATGCTTTTTCATTTTTGTACAGTTGGTGGAAGTGGAGTCGCGTCGCCCATCTTGGTTGTTCATTTATATGAATATTTATATTATGTTATACTGTTTTAACATTTTTTCTGAATCAGGGTTTAAAAGCCTTTTAGTAATGTTTAAGGTTTTTTTGAAGCGATGTTTTAACGTGTTTAGTATTTTTAGATTTTCTTCTAACCTCGTCGGCCAGTTAAGGAGAAAACTGGTGAAAATGTTGGTGATGTTCTATTGTGAGCAAAAACGTCAAATTTGTGCTGGCTTCCAGCTTCTTAAATGTCAGGAATGTTTTGTCATTTGACAGTAAATGAAGAGACTTTGGTTTTTCAACATGTAAAGAAGAAATCTGAAGACATGGAAAACGTGACGCAGCTGGTTAGAAACTAGCTCGTTTAATATTCAGTGTCATCTTACGCATGATTAAAGCGTCATTAGCACCTTGTCCGTCACGCGTCTCCACAGATTCGCTGGTTTTATCAAAGTCCGGACGCAGACGACTTTGCTGCGTGTGTTTTCCCTGCGATGACAATCCGAACCCAGTTAATGCAGCTGTAATGGAGGTCAACGGGGAGTCACTCCTCAGTTTCACACCTTCCTGCTTCTAACATGAACCCCTCAGTCAGAACATTCACACAAGCCGCTGTGGCTTCCTCAGTTTCAGCCTTTGTGCCGCAGAGGCCTCGTTCCAGCTCGATCATCCGCGGCCTGAAGGTGCCTTCACGTTCTCCTGAGCTACTTCTCTAATTTGTTTGCCTTGTTTGTCCTTGTTTATGTTTTGTTTTATTTATCTTTTTAAATCACAGTTTCATGTAAACAAACTTGGTCCATGCTTCATCCACCTGCTATACCCACCAATTAGGCAGCTTAAATTTGGCACTGCTATCCGCCAAAACACACAAAGAGGAGGAGGAGGAGAAAGAGAAGAAGATGTAAGAGAAGATGTAGAAGGAGAAGAAGCAGGAGATGAAAAAGAAGGAGGAGGAGGAGAAGAAAGAGAAGAAAAAGGAGAGGATGAAGGACATGGAGAAGAAGGAGCAGAAGAAAAAGACTGTTCTGCCTGAAGCAGCAGCCTGCTGACGCAGGAAACGAGCTGAACAAACACCGCCTGACTTTCCTGCGCAGTCGCTGCTGTATGAAGGTAAGCTAACGCTGCATGATGCACTTCCTGTTGTCTTTATCTTCAGGCACAAACTTCCTGTTGGAAAGCAGGTTTATTTCTGCGTGTCAACAAATGTCGCAATTCAATGACAGAAAAATCACAACTTGACCAAACAATAAATAAAACGCACAGTGACAGAATTTCACATTCAACAAACTGATCTCATTCACTTCAGGAGCCATTTTTGTTGCCGCTGCCGCCGTCGGAGATGCGTTAGCCGTTAACTAACAGTGTCAGACGATTGGACATTTTGTAGAGTATAAATGTGTCTCTGCCACATGATCATTGTGATGAAACATTTGGTTCACACCGAGAATGACGCCAATAAGGACAGTTCATAGTTTGTGAATATCTTTCACAAAACTACTGCAAAAACCAACACAAATCCAAAAACTAAACGTGTTTTCACGTTGACGTTCACATGTCGGGACGTTTCAGAGAATGACGATATTATTGTCAGTCAGCTTTCAAATTTGTCCCAGAATGGTTATTGTTGATGGTTTGTCAGTTAATAAACTGAACAAATTATCGACTAATTATTTATATTTAGCAACATTGTCATCTTCTTGCAGCTTTGGAGGTTTTCCGCTTTTCTCTGTTTTATATCCTTGTACACAATCGTCAATCAAACGATTCCTCTGATCAACTCAGTTTACATAATTAAAAACATTAGAGGAGCTGAAATTACAGGGTCAAGAATGAAAACATAAAGGTTGATTTGTGTGTTTCTTACTGGTCTTACTGGTCCCCTAAACTGCCCACATGCTGCTTCGTTTTGACCCAAACAAAGATGGATGCTTCAACATTTGCACACACACACTCCTGTCACTTTGCGCTCAAACGTTTCAGCGTCCTGAGTGTGAGCTATGCCGAGCCTCGGCCACATAAGATGTTGTTGTTGTTGTGGATTAGAGCTGCCCTCGCAGGGAGCGCACAGGTCTTTAGTGTGACCGTATTAAGACCAGGTCTAATCCGGAGTTTGGACAGATTTGGACCTGGGACGACTCAGTGTCTGCGGCGTCCATGTTCATCACTTTCATTCAGAACAAAGCGAAGTGGAAACGTGCCTGATGCCCAAAATATGCCCAGAATTCTTTAAGTGATGGTGTAATTATTCTACGCTGATGACAAACCTGTGTGTGTAACAGACGGGTGTTCACTCTCCGGTGTCACACTGAAATCTGTGTACCCGTCGATATGTGTCTCTCCACGTTTAGGTCGGTTTTGTAAGAAAGGCGTTCATTAGGCTATTATGCTAATGGGTATTTTGTTTGAACTCAGAAGTCCGAAATTCCGACATGCCAGTCAGATACGTCATCACAAACACCCCCTGACCTCATTTTTTCAGATGAACGTAGTAACCCGCAACCGCAACATCCAAGATGGCTGTCCCACATGTCGACATGAGTAAAAGCTGTACGTTATCATGTTAATTAGCATCTTAGCCCGTTTGTCTGTGCTAATAAATCAATCGTACCGACAGTGTTGTGCGACTTCTATCTATGAACGTGTTTTTATGCTCCTTTTATGCACAAATGATCAAGTAGTATCATTATTGCCTGGTATTAGCTAACGGGGCTAACGACAACAGTAAGTGCTTTTCCGACTTGTTACCAACAAGCAGACTATTCGGATGTGATTTCATTCCCAACTTGAACATCCGAACGTAACGGCATGAAACCACAACAGGAAGAGACACTGACACCGCAGAAAGTTAATGCTAGCATTAGCATTGACTGAGATGACTGAACGGAGGCTGTTTTCTGATTATTTTGCGATTTTGGACTGTTGGAGCGAGAAGAGGGCTTGAGGGGAAGATTTGATGGCTGTTTTTCAGTGTTCCTACGTCCTCCAACCTAAATTTGGGGAATTAATGCGGGGGTCAGTCTTTGCGGGTCGTCCCTGTTGCTCTCTGTGATCTTCTTTTGGCAGCTCAATAAGTTGCCGGTATTCCATTTCTGCAGATGTCGCGGCTCTATGGAGACTTCACACTGCATGTTTTCATCCACAGTAATACTTTTCTCTCTCAACATCCCCCTTGAAGCAACTCTCGCAGCTCTTCGCTCAGTTTCTTTTCACTTCTACGCTGTGGCCTCATTACCATGCAGACCTATATTTTCAAAATACAATTCTCTAATTATCGCTGCTGTGGTGGTTGTGGTATGAGGAGCGGGGTCGGGGAGGGGGACCACTCT
>KV751370.1:1263543-1278103 GCA_001698575.1 Mola mola | reverse complement strand
CTCTCTCTCTCTCTCTCCCTCTCTCTCTCTCTCTCTCTCTCTCTCTCTCTCTCGCCCTCTCTCTCCCTCTCTCAGCCAATTGGGAGGGATGGAATTGGCGCGAGGGGGTCTCAGCGGGGACACGCGCAAAGGACGCCCTCCACCTCGTTCACCCCCCCCATGGTTGCCCCTAGCAACCGTGAAGACCACCACCCGCCCAGCCCCGCCCCTTTCCTTGTCCCTAAACTGCCCCCCCCAGTTGAAGAAGAGAGAGAGGATTTTTCTGAGGGGGGGTCAATTTGTCTCCCGAGAGAGAGAGAGAGAGAGACCCAGACAGAGAGAGAGAGAGACAGAGATGGAGAGAGAGAGGGAGAGAGAGGGAGGGAAGCTAGTCTGGGCGCCAGCAGCTTACTACTCTCCCTGTGTTGGCTGCTCCATTCATGTCCCATTGTCTTTTGTGTGTGTGAGGGAGAGGAGGAGAACAATGGGAGGGGGGAGCAGAGGGAGGTGAGGAGCCCCCCCCTTTCAAATATCAACCCCCTCAGCCTGAACTGAAGACGGGGGGGGGGTGGGGGGTCCACAGTGCGCCGGGTGGTTTTATATAAATGTGTAGAAATGAGACAGTTACTCCTTTGTGTCGGGATGAGCCGAAGAGTTTCGAATTGTCCTGAATCTGAGACTCAATCGAAGCTCACTCATCACACCCGGCCGGGTTTCTAACCGCCAACCCCCCGGTGGGTCACAGACGCGGCGTTAGCAGCAGCAGAGGTGTGCTGCGGCCCAAAATGTCTGATATCTCAGCAGGTTTTCTACAAAAACTGACGTTTGTTGCAGTTTGAGGCGGTTTTGAAGCTTCTGGGGTCCCGGTTGGACGGAGAACACTCGTCTGTCTTACGTCTCCTTAGCTTTTCTTATTTTAAGTGTTTCTGTTTCATTATTGAAGCTTCACTTCCTGTAGTTCCGTCTCAGTTTTGTTGGGAGCTGCTCAGTATTTGGAGACGATCCGATGGGACGAGAAGCCGAAAACACTCGACAGCAGCGTCACGTGACCTGGGCTCTCGACGTGGTCTGCAGAGCTCGTTGCGAGCTGCTTCACGGAGGAACTATTTACTTTACGTATCACTACGCAGCTAACAAAAAGCTAGCTGACACCACATGACTCTTCGGTGGTCGCCTAACGCTGCGCATCTCTAAAGATGCCACGGGAGAGAGTTGCCAACGTGTCGCTGCCTCAGTTGGACTTACGGTATCTGTGAGCAGACGATCCGTCGATAACTGCCGATCGGATTGCGGGACACGGTTATTTCCACGATTAATCGATAATCGGTTACTCTACTGTCCAAAAAACAGTGAGTTTCAGAGCCCAAAGTCTCATCTTCAAATCGCTTCTTTACTCCAACATTTACTGCCGGAAATGTAAAGAAAAGCAGTAAATCCTGACATTCGCTTAAAATGAGACGAACGCTTATTTGCTCATCAAAATAGCTATAGCCAATAGATTAATCGATTAGCTGATTAACCATTGCAGCTTTTCAGACCAGTCCAGCCGGTCGTCCCGCTGAAGTGCCCTCGAGCAGGACACTGAACCCCACCGTGGCTGTGTGAGGGCGACAGACATCATAAACTAAGTGCTGGTCAGCACCACGGTCGAGGCTCCTCCTGCTGATGGCCTTGTGCGTCTGTCAGACGTGTATTTCCTGGTCACCTGACAGGAAGTCACGTGTGAGCTGAATGAATATTCTGCTCTGCCGTGAACCTCCTGTCCCCGTCGGCAGAGAAGCCGGATAAACCTGTGTGTGTGTTTAAAGCACACTGAGCTTTGTTGCTGATTCTGAAGATGATTCCACATGACAGCCTCCTCCTCCTCCTCCTCCTCCTCTGACTGAGGAGGAAACATGAGATGACCCCCCGCACACTGACACGTCTCCGTTGTATTATCCAGATTTACCCATCATGCCCTCTGAGGGAAACGGCTGCTCGGTGCGCGGCAGTAACACTGAACCTGAACCTGGTTCAGCGAGGACCTCCGAAGGCGACGAGTTGAAAAAGGCGAAACCCGCAGCTGTAATTCAGTTGGCAGGGATGCTGAGCCAGAGGGGTTTCTGCTCCGCGGACCATCTGTGCATCAGTCCGTCTGCTCCTGACAGCCTGACAACCGGCCCGAACAGGAGATATCTGGACCGTGTCCGTCCACACGTGACCCGGCTGAACAGCCGCAGGAGCGTTTCCCCCAAAACTCCTCGTGCACAAAAACAGCAGCACGGCAGGAGACTCGTGACCTCACGACAGTTTATTTTCTCCTCATCAGTTTCCACTCCCACATCACATCCACATCCAGGACCAGGACCAGGACCGGGATTTGGCTGATCCAGGACCAGGACCGGGATGCGGCTGATCCAGTACCAGGCACAGGCATGAGGAAAAATAATGAAGATGGGGATTTTCTTCATTCACACTTTGACAAAAGAGACAAAACGTTAATAAAAAGGTTAAAGTTTGAGAAAAAAAGTTGAGACAAAATGTGGCGTGACTGTCCTGACGGGTAAAAGCCAAGTGTGCTACAGAACCAGGCCTCTGTGGGTCATCATGGTTCAGGTCTGACCCATGGACGCTGTGCAGGATTTGGTTCCGGGGAGGTTTGAGGCAGCGTCGACAGTTGAAGCTCTGTGTCACGTTGGCCGTTCCTGAGCGGTTTTTGTGGCGTCCCAGCATGCATTGTCCCGGTGGGGGCCCCCAGCTGCCGAGGGGGGGATGGGTTTGGCCTTCAAGCGTGTTCGGGGCAGATGGTCCCCATGAATCCATGATCAAGGCTTTACAGCAGAACTTCGCACAAGGTTTGATTGCAGTCGCTGAAGAATCGTCAGCAGCCCCACAGGAAACCTTCGTACATTTGGCCAACGAGTCTGATAATTTGAGTGTTTGTGATAAATAATCGGCTCCAGATCTCGTAGATACTAATGTTTAAAAATGATCCATCCTCCCTCAGCGCTGACACAAAGGATCTGACGTACGCAGCCGGATAGTGATTCCGTCGTTTTTCTGTCTTTCCTCCGTACGATTCATAATGTTCAGATTATATTTATGTTTCTACGTGTTTTTCACGTTTCAACATTAGTCCTCAAAATTCTGTATTGTGACTGAAGGATATTTAATTTTGAATTAAATTGGCCTGATTCTCTTCACACGCCCGAATGACTCATGAATCAGTATCGCACTAATACGAAGGATCGGTGGCGCGATTGATTCCATAATATCGATTTATTGATTGATCTGTGGTGATATAATCCCATCGGTTAGTCGATATGAATACATTTGTGTTTCTGACGTCATTAACGAGTCCAAGTGGTGTTTTTATGCACCACAACACACAGTGAAATAAGCATCAACGTCATGGCTGAGGATTTCTGCTTTCGTTCTCCAAATCAGATTCTGACAGCCCAGGTCTCCTACGAAGAGAAATCGAAGGAAGCAATCCTGATGACTCGCAGGGGCGGGCCTTAACATGTAGAGAGGAAACCTCTTCCTGGTTCGAACGCGCACGTCCGAATTGCTCCAACGTCAGGACACCGCGCGGCGTGCAGTAGACTAGTCCGAAGATGACCGAGCAAGTAAGCTCCGCCCCGCTCCGGTTGCAGGAGTGGGGTGGAGCAGTGGGTGTAGGGCGGGGCTAAGGTAGCACATCCATAGATCCCAACAGAGATGACTTAAATGAACTTTAAATGTGAGATCCCCAGTTTTAGGATTGTCATGGCTCTTCAGTTCTCCTCATCCCTCAAGCCACACCTCCACACTTACTGGGCTCCTCCCCCTTCCATACGCCCCCTCTCATCTTAGCTCTTATCCTCCCACGGCGACCTCCTCACCCCTTCTTTTATTTCTCCATCCCTCCATCAGCGTCTTGACTCTCGAATCGTTCTGCTCTGAGTCCACACAGGTGAGACGGTAACGCGCACACACACACACACACGCACACACACACACACACACGCACATACACAGTCCAATGTTGTCAAGATGTCAGCAGCCAGAGGTGTGTGTGCGTGTGCGTGTGTGTGTGTGTGTGTGTGTGTGTGAACAGTGATGGAAAAACACAACAGATGGATGACAGGAGAGGGAGAAATGCAAAGAGAGAGAGAGAGAGTGGGGGTGAGAAGGAAAGAGAGGTAATGAAAGAGAGGGTTCACCTGAGGACGCAGCCAGCAGCCTTGGCGTTAGCGAGCTGAAGCAGGGGCTGCTGGGTAATAAATAACGGTCAGTGGGGTGTCAGACAGACGGGCATCGGGAATAGAAAACTATTAAAAACTTTGTTCAGCTGAGTGAGGCTCAGGCTGAGATGAGAAAATGGTGTCGCTCGTCTTATGTGTTCCCGTGGTAACCTTTCCTAGTTTCCTGCTTCCTGTTCTGGCATTAGCCTGTAACTTCCTGTAAATGGACCAACCACGGTTCTCTCATGAGGAAAACGATCAGGACCCCGCAGGAGAAAAAAAGACTTTTTACGGTGCACTTTTAGAAAAAAGTCAAAATGTCGAGAAAAAAGTTAAAATGTGAAGAAAAAGGACGAAAAGTGGTGAATAATATTGATATACGATCCAATCAGACGCGGCGGCTGCCATAGCCCCGCCCTTTTCAGGATCAAACAACTTGATCAGTTGTCTTATTGTGTCATGTGAGGCCACATGTCCCCTCTGACCCGTAACCATGGATACCCCTCACTTATCCATTAGCCGCTATGGCAGCTGCACGAATGCAACCAGCTCTGTGCTGTTTCAGTTCGAAAAGGTCGATTTTAAGTTCAAAGTTTCATCAAGTTTCAAGTTTCAAATGTCAACTTCGTTCTTGAAATTTCAATTTTAAATTAAAGGTGAAGTTTGTGTGATTCAGAGTTTGAATTTCTACTTTCATGTGTGTGTGTGTGTGTGTGTGTATGTGTGTGTGTGTGTGTGTGCGTGTGTGTGTATGTGTGTGTCTTTATGCTAAGCTGTGTGCGTGTGTGTGTATATGCGTGTGTGTATGTGTGTGTGTGTGTATGTGTGTCTGAGTGTTACTGTGTGTGTATGTGTATGTGTGTGTCTTTATGCTAAGCTAAGTGTGTGTGTGTGCGTGTGTGTGTATGTGTATGTGTGTCTTTATGCTAAGCTAAGTGTGTGTGTGTGCGTGTGTGTGTGTGTGTGTGTGTGTGTGTGAGTGAGTGTGTGTGTGAGTGTGAGTGTGTGTGTGTGAGTGAGTGTGTGTGTGAGTGTGAGTGTGTGTGTGTGAGTGAGTGTGTGTGTGAGTGTGAGTGTGTGTGTGTGAGTGAGTGTGTGTGTGAGTGTGAGTGTGTGTGTGTGAGTGAGTGTGTGTGTGAGTGTGAGTGTGTGTGTGTGAGTGAGTGTGTGTGTGAGTGTGAGTGTGTGTGTGTGAGTGAGTGTGTGTGTGAGTGTGAGTGTGTGTGTGTGAGCACTACCTGTCATATTAATTTCCTGCTCAGCCGTCCCCTCTGGCTCATTTTCAGACAAGTGGTGCGTTGGTGACGCAGCGTGCAGCTCAGTGGGCCAATCACAGAGAGGCTTGAAGCGCCCTCTTGCAGGAAGCGGCTCTGTGATTGGCCGAGGGCGGCGGGCTATAAATGGATGGGATGAGTTTATCTGGGATTAACTTCAATATCTGATCAATGTTGACTGGTGGAATAGCAGGAGGCGAGGAGGAGGAAAATGGAGACGGGAGCAGAGGGAGAGGAGAGGGAAGGAGACAGATGGGAGGAGGAGGAAATGCTTTTGATGGAGAGAATAAGTCAAGCATGAAGAGTGAGCGCATTAGAGGGAGAAGGTGTGAAAACGGGGAGGGGGAGGAGAGGAAGGCGAAGAGGGTAAAAAGATGAAGTGTGAGGAAGTGAAGCAGAACTAAAGGTGGAAGGGAAGTAAATACAGAGAGATGAGGTAGACGAGAGGGCGAGGATGAAGGTGGAGAGGTGGGAGGAAGGATGAGAAGATAAAAAATAAAGGATGCAGGAGAAATGAGGGATGGAGGAAGAGAAATTAGAGAAGAGGAAGAGGGGGAAGAGGGAGAAAGGAGATAATGGGGGAGTTTTGGGGAGGAGGAGCAGGTCTCCTTCAGTTTCTGGGTGGAGGAAACTGACACGCATCAAACGCCCTCAACCCCCATCCACACAAGTCCAAGTGTGTGAGTGTGTGTATGTGTGTGTGTGTGTGTGTGTGTGTGTGTGTGTTTGTGTATGTGTTTGTGTGGCTGTGTGTGTATGTGTGTGAGGGGTCCCTGCCATTAGCTGGAACTACCAACACAAAACAAAATGACTCATCTCACACACACGGGGAGATGAATGAAACGTCGGAGGCTGAGACAGCAGAAGAAGACACAAACGTGTCATCAGAGCTGGAATGTGAATTTATGTAACTTTTATTTGACCGTCGTCACTTCCTGAAACTGTGACGTCAGATGTTTCAGTGAAAACCAGCAGGCTCTCTTCAACCTGCTTCCCAAAGATGGCCACCACATTGCAACTTGTAGTGGGGGGGTGGAGCCAGATATGAAGTTAACGCCCATACCCCATCCAAGCAGGACGCAACTGTCAATCACAACCTCTCACCCCCTTTTTACAGGGTCAAATAACCAGTTAAAACCAAACTGATCAGGAAATAGGAGGGGGAACTGTAACATTTGTCTCTTTTTGTTTTCCTGCATGTTGCTGAAGTCACAACATTAGCATAGCATAATCCTGCTGTTAGCACAGCCGCAAACAGTCCAGCCGTCCTGCAGGTACAGTTTTTATGGTACTTCAGGTAAATATATTGTACGTATTTGTTGCTAAATTGATGGTGAGTTGCTACAGAATGGACTGCTGCTGTCCGCTCGTCACCCTGGTTAGCCACTGGAGCTAACTAGCTAACTGCAACGTCTGCTATGACACCATTTCCAACGCAGCTGGACTGAGACAAAACAGAACAACCCGAGCAGTTGAAGCCGACTCATCCGGTGTTTCAGTTAGCATCAGTAGGTACGTGTCAGCTGATACAAGTTCTGTAGCTGCACGTCGCCTTTCAGTGTCTCCTGTAATCTCCGTTTAACTCACAGCAAATGTGCTCTTAGCACAAAAAAACCTGGGAACCATTTAATTAATACTTCCAGTGATCAGCTTCAGCAGTTCTTGTCCTCGCTCATTTTCCGTGACAAACCTTAAAACACCGACATTGTCTTGGCAAAAGTCACATGTGAAGCCGTCATGTTAAAAAGTTGCCTGTCACTGCCTGTAATTCCGTCATCCCGTCGAGAGAACGTGACTTTACTGGACCTGTGGCCTATTTGGAGTCTTTTTGTTCCAATACGGTTCGCTCACATTCACCGAGTTATGGATTATGTGCCGATTTTGTGGAGACGACAGGAGACGAGGGAGACAAACCCAGTAAATGTTTTAAAGGTCCAGGATGGGAAATTAGCACCATCTCATGGTGAGGTAGTAGAATTCACCTGACAGACAACCTCACCTGTCCCGAACTCCTTTCTCCTGACTCCCCCTCGCTGTTTCTCCGTTTAGCCTAACGTAGCTTTACAGACTCCTCCTACTCCTTCTTCTTTGCTGCCTTTTCATGTGGTGGCTGTTCTTTGTTGGTTGTGTTCCAGCCGGCATACGGACGTATTTTCAAGCCTTTTCGTCTGTTTTTGGCCGTTATTCTAACATTGTTTTATCAACTCCAACAATTAATTCAGTATTTCCAATTTAGCTGGTGGATGAAAAGTGTCTCAGAGACCCCCAAAGAGCAGAAAAAGTTACTTTGCAGTGATTAATAAAGATGACTGTGAGAAAAAATACAAACTGCAGACTGAAGGACAATGAATTTGCTACTAAAGTTTAGCTCACGTTAAAAAATCGGAGAAGGACTCCAGTTTCTGGAGCTCTAACATTAATTCTGCACAGATAAGTTCTCGGCTCCGGGCCGCGGCGATGAATCAGATCGGTATCATTGCCTTTTCTACTAATTTGTCCTCAGAAATCGCTCAGGGAATCTGTGTGCTCAGGATGGCCATGGCGCCATTTTTCTGTCGGGATATTTTGTCCAGTCACTTTCTACTCTGAACCGTCTGAGCGGTTTCAATAAAACCTGCTGAGCTGGACTTCAGCAGAGGGTAAAACTGGGTCACAGGGAAAGTTCAGGTACACATCCTGTCCCTGAACGAGTGAGGGAGCAGATAAACAGAGAGTCGGATACTGAAGCATCTTCTCTCGCCCTCTTTTTGGCCCATTTGGGGAACCGTTCTCTCCGTGCCACATTAATCCGTGTAATTAGGTTCGGGGCTACGTTAGCACATGTCCCATTTCATATTTATTCTACATCTTCCCAAATTCTCTCTCTTTCTCTTTCTGTGAATCTCTTCAGATTGTCTGAGGATGGACTTAATATTCGTGGAACGGGAGCCTCAGCAGCAGCGTGCTAGCAATGCTAACAGGTCAGACGCGGTGGCGCTCCGCAACAAGCTAACTCGTCATAATGCTCGACGATGGAGGGAGGAGCTCAGGAGCTGTGATGCAGACATTTTGGATGGTATCAGATTTGTGTCTTACACACAGAGTAACATGAGGCGTTCTAAGCACACGCTAATATGGCGTGTTTTTGTTACGTCATCCCGTGACACGTCGCGTGCGCAGCAGGTCTGGACCAAATCTTCTATCATTGGTGAGGACCGTTGGGTTGAATTGTGGGGTTTGAATGCTGAAATCATTATTCGAATGTGTGTTTTTAGTTTTGTAAATGTGTTTGCTGAACCTGGCAGCAGCCTTTCAGGGAGGTTACAACGTGAAAAACGAGGAGGGAGAATCTGCGTCTGCTGGTGGAGCGAGGGGCACCGCCACACGGTAACCACGGCCTGTGAGCAAGTCACGTGTTCACCACGGAATCGTACAATAAGAAAGCAGGTTCAAGCAGGTTAAACTGCGCAGTGGTGCAGGTGGCCTTCTCGAAATTAATGACGTTATTTGTGGTTCTTTTTCTTAATTTAGAACGCCCTCTATTGGACAAAATGTGTAACAATAACATGCTGATAAAGACAGTGTTCCATGTACGCACATACATAGTAAATATTACATAGAATAAGGAATTAAATTCAAATTGGAATATAAAAGTAAGATTGACAGCACTATTATCAATGAATGTAGTCATTATTAATAGACACTTAACAGTCGCCCAGGTGCAGAACCTTTGAGGAAGTCCGAACCTCTGGGGGACACTGCGTCCCCTCCCCCGTCTCTGTCTGTGCTGCTGAATCATGTCAGAGCTGCAGGCATTGACATGACAGTCAGTCCGGCAGCACTCAGACACAAGTCCTGTGCATGTGTGTGTTAAGCGTGTGTGTGTGCGTGTGTTTGTGTGTGTGTGTGTGTGTGTCTCTGGATCTCAGCAGCAGGTGAAACCAGGACACCTACAGTCAGAATGTGAGTTTGTTTTTCAGATGATCACTGCAGAAATGTGAATCCAGACCAGAATCTGAATTAAAAGTTTTCGTTATCTTCGTGTTTATGTCTCTGAATAATGTCCGTGGCCCAGAAAAATGTGTCCTTGTGTTGATCGAGTCATTCGGTTTGACTACGTCGCGTCTCGCTGATGTATCCGGGACACGAGTGCTGCGTCAGGTGCTGGTGCTGACCTTTGACTGCTTGTGATTGGCTGGGTGGGTCTCAGCCAATCACAAGCAGAGCTCAGCTCATTTTACAGTCAGGAGTCTGTACCGAGGAAAAGATGGCCGCTGTATTTCAATTCTGGTCCAGTTCATTTTCTCGTCCATCAGACATCTGTGTCATCAGGCTTAACGTGAAGATATCAAAGTCACGTGACTGATGTAGTCATGAAACAGCTGATTATCCACATCGTTAATATTATCTCGCTAAACGTCGACCACACGTTGCTAACAGCGACCAACAGGAGGCATCTACAGTAATGATTCAGGCTTGTTTCTGCCTCTCCTGAGTGCAAAATGAGCAAGTGTTGCGGAGGTGAACTTCGCCACAGTACGGTTGCTCACGCACCAGCATGTAACAGAGTGCCTCCCTCTGCATGATCGGTCAATCTGCGGATTTGAGGGTGCATATCTGAACAAAAAGACTCAAAATAGGCCACAAACTCCGTAAAGATGTGGTCCTGTTCTCCCAGCGTGATGATGTGCTGTAATCGCGCTCAGGCACCATTGTGTTCACAGCAGTGTGAATGGGGAGGCAACAACACGGAACAGCTGGGCCAAGTGTGAGTGAACCCTTAGCTTAGTTTGTAGCATCACGCTATCTTAAAACCCTGCGATTGGTTCGTTTGTTTTCGAACAAATCCGCCGCAGGGTTTCAACCATGCTGTGGTCGCCTTCTGATTTCTCTGGAATGGAAGCAGGATAATATCATCTCTGCCGCTGTGGAAACGTTTACCGTTATGGAGCTGTTGCCGTTCATCAAACATAATGGCAGTTTTCAGCCTCTAGCGAGGATTGTTTGATTCGTAGACTTTAATGCAACGTAGACAGAGCAGCATAAAACTGTTTATCATTACTCTCCATACAGTAATCAAGTTAAATCTAAAATGACAGAGGATCAAGGGTTGAGCCTTGGGGAACTCCACTGTCCAAGTCCATCCAGCAAGACTGTGGTCAACTGAGGGATCTGTCCAACGCAGGACAACAACCACAACACCGAGTGACGCACTCTTCGTTCTCTCTGCCCTGACAAAGTCCCTCCGCTCCCTTGCTCCATAATCCCATTATGTGTAGCAACGACCTGTCACTGTCAATCTGTGTTGTTGTCACGCAGCCTCCCGCCATGGGCTGGTCCCCGGTCGCTCGGCCAATGGGAAGCTTCCCTGCTGATTAGCCGGCAGTGATCTCGTTAGGCGGCCTCGCCCCCACCGAGGGGCGGTGCGCTGGGAGGATGGAGGGGTGAGGGTCGATGGCCGGAGGGTGCAGAGGGATTTTCAGGTGATGTAATGCACCTTCTGGTGAGCCACAACCGAAACCGGATCCTGACATCCTGCTGCTGTGTCCACATTCAGCATCTGTCGTTCCAACATCACGACTGCGGGTTTTCATTTACGGCGAGATTCAAGATATCTTGAAAGTTTTTTGTAGGTGAATTTCTTACTATTTTTCAAATGATTTAATTCAAGTTTACCAAACGAAAAAGGTTTCAAAGCGGTTTAAGTAATCACAATTGATCAACGTGGTTGCGTTTCCCAATATGAGCAGATCTGTCAGGTTATGCCGTGTGTGTTTGCACGTTAGCGTGGCTACCGGACGTGTCTGTTCTCAGTGCTGCTTCAGTTACTTTCAGGTCATACCAGAAAAGTGGGGCCTCATTTTTAGGTCAGAACTAAAAGTGTCACAGATGAAACAGGCAAACACAGAATCAGTGATCGCTTGTAAAAGGACATCGATGCAAAATGAAAGCGCTCACATCTGGACAGTTTAGCTGCGTTTTTGAAGACTTGTAGGATCTTAAAGGCTGATTTCTGCACTTGTGTTCCGAAACGTTCATCTGTTTTAGCTCCTGTAAATTCTCTTATCCTGACTCACCTTCACCACTCACCTGCTCCCCCTGCAGGTCAGTAAATACTGCAGAGCCTCTGTCTGAACTCAGTGACTCCAACCCCTTGCTCAGCAGGGGGTCATCTCTGAATGGCTCGGGCTGCTTTGGAGGCATAAAGACAGCAAAGGACCCCCCAGCTGGTTTACACAGACACCTTCCACAGTCAAACAGATGTTCTCCAACTGCCTTTCCACCAATAACTGCCTCCTTCTCTGTGTCCTTCACATATCCAAGTACGTTGGAGCGATCAGATGCCTCCAGCACCAGAGTCCAGCCAATCAATAATCAGGTTTGGTTCCTCAGACCTGCTCTGACGGTTCTAACGACACATCAGGAGGAGGAAGGTACAGTAACTTGGCTTTACAGTATTAAATCAGAACCAAGTTTTTCCTCTGTTTGCACAAACCTGAATGCCGTGTGTAGACCTGACTGTTAGCGAGCTAGCTTCAGCTAAGGTCTCTACATTATGTGGAACAAAACAAGTTCGTTTCAGCTTTTTCTGACTTGGTTCAGAAGGGGGGAATAAGACCCCCAAATCCCCCCCAAACTGGCCCGACTATCCTTTGGTGTGTAAACTGCTTTAGGAACATGTTACGAGCAACAGGACAAAGAGCTGTGAGAACATCGGCAGAACATTGGCACCGTTCAGAGGCAGAACCTGAGTCACTACATTGCTCAGACCTTCAGTCATCTGTGTGATGTATATTAGCTTAAAGCTAACTGTGGCTGCGCTCTGTCACTGACAAACACATCAAATAAACAGAGTGAAACATTAAAAAAAAAAAAAAACATGCAAGAATTTTTTGATTTGGTGTCTAAAATCAGTTTCAAATTCGTGCATGCTAACACGCCGCGGTTGTAAATAAGATCCTTTGGATCAAGAACTAGCAGCTCTGCTACCACAAAAGAAAGAAAGAAAGGTGGTGGTTTCTGCAGAGAAAATGTGTGTGGCAGAGAGGAAGCAGAGCAGGAAGAGGATGTCAGACAGGAAACAAGAAACAATCTTCTCCCAAAGCATTTTGTCGAAGGTCTAAATGCTAACTGGAGGTAGCTGGTGTTCGACAGAGGCACCGTTCTGCTTCTTACAGTCAGCCGCCTCAGGCTGCACTGCTAACGATGATTTAAAAACGCCGCTGGGGTTGGGTTGTGGACGGCGTTAGCGCTCCACACAGACTTAAGGCCTCTGCGTGCTAATCTGACGGCAGTAAACACGGCCTGGTAAACTGCCCGCACCGCGCGGCAGATTTAGAAGCCAAACGAGGACACAGACAGCGTGATTCCATAACTGAACCACTCAGAGACACACACTCTGTTCAGCCTGACAGCGTCCTACTTTCTCTCTCTCAGTGACTTCCTGATGACCACGCCGTCGTCCTCACGGGACCTGACCTGACCGCGGGTCATTATCGGCTTGAGTGGGCTGATCCCGGTTCACGTCTGTAGTTCAGTGTCTAATCAACGTGTTTGTCAGGATATAAGCCAGAGCTCCATCCGGCCCTTGTCTGCCACAGGAAGTAAAAATCAAACCGGCTGACGGACAGACGAATGTTTCAAAAATGTGATAACATATTTCAACACATTCATCTGTATGGTGACCAGGAACATTACATTCATAAATGTACCTTTACCACATGTCAAACCGGAGGGTGTCTTTTCACCACCAAAGGGGCGGGGCCACAAAACAAGGCCATCTCTGTGTTGGACTCAGAACTGGTGGACAGTAAACTCTTATGGATCGATACATTTTGAGGTTGATCCAAAAGTCGGAGTCCGGATCTGAAGGACACGACATCCGACAGGTCCCTTTACTGCTGCTGCTGACGGTCTGGACGGAGCCACAGGGTTGACAAAGAGGGGGTCGGGTTCCAGCGTTTCTGCTGAGATCTGTCCCGGAGAGACGGACCCACGGTCCAACACACACACAGACTCTGTTCACCCGGGACCGTCAGGTCTGAACCACTCCGGCCTAAAAACACTGTTTTCTCTCTCCCAGCTTTCTTTTCATCTCGCTGAGTGTCACAGTCCATCGCCTGTATGTGAAGATGGCCCACATGAGAGCTGCCTCGCAGGGAAGTCAGAACACCTGGATGCCCCCTGCTGGCCGGCTGCCGTATAGCCCGTAAGTCCCTCCGCCTAATAAAAAGTCAAAGTCAAAGATGCTAAAGATGTTTTCTCACAGTTTAGGTCTTTGTTATGACACTGATGTTTGTTCAAGTGTTCACTTTTATCATCACTTTGGTTTTAATGAATCAGTTTTAGGAGAGCGCGATTCATCACTGTCAGCCCGAAGAGACGATGATAATTCCAACGTGTGTGAGCCACCCTCTGGTTCAGAAGGGGGCAGTAACGCACCAAAAAGCTGAAGAAGAATCCGTGCGTGTGGAAGTGTTGTTGTGATCGGCGGTGCCGTATGCGTTACATTCGGAGGCGGCTGTCGGTGTCACCGATGACACGTGTTTCACTGCTGGTTGTATCGATGTAGAAACATGTTTTTCTGTTCTGACAAACAAGAGGGCTCCTCTTGTTTTTTGCTCTTGTGGACATGTAAAAACACCACCACCACATTTTCTGCGGTAAGCGTATTGCGTCACTTCCTGTTGTTTGTGTCTGGTCGTCTTGCTGTACCTTGCTAACTATCTGAGAGTTTTAACGACATTAATTGTTTAACTGCTGTGTATTGAAAGTGTAAACCCTGTACTTAAGCACCCTTTAGCCTGCTCTCATTTTAGTGAATTTATCGCTACTCTTCCAACCGTTCTGTGTCGTGCTAACCAACTCAGGTATTGTACCTGGCGCACAACAATGGCTTCTCCCTCTCGTTCTCCTCTCTCTTGCTCAGTGTGTCACATGTTTAGTTATTCCTCTGCCTCATTTAGTGATAATGGTACTTGTACTAAGTGTAGTTTATTTGCTGCGTTGGAGGCGAGGCTTAGTGATTTGGAGGCTACGATCCGCACCTTGCAAACCAAACCAGTAGCTTCGCTAGCTAGCCAGCCCCCATTAGCCGGTGCGGATCGACTGAGAGCAGCTCCC
>KV751370.1:1213909-1254286 GCA_001698575.1 Mola mola | reverse complement strand
ACTACGTCCTCTTAACGCGCTGCCACATCACTCCACCAGCTCAGGACGTCTGAAGACCGAAGACCTCAGGACGAGGACACGGAACTGGACACCCGTACACCTGGACCAACTGACAAAAACAAAGATGGCGGCTGCATCTACTCCCACTTCCTGTCCCTGCATGAGCCAAATATGGCGGACACGAGCATGACCACGTCCCTTTGGAGTCAGAGTCTGAGCAGTAGTGATGGAGGGGTGGAGCTACATTATCCAGGTCCCGCCTACACACCTGCCGCTCAGCTGTCAATCATGATGTTTCACCTCCTTTTTACAGCATCAATAACCGGTTAAAACTGACGAGGAAAACGAACACTTGAACAAACATCAGCGTGATAAGAACGACTTCAGATGCCACCAGGAGGACGTCCAGACATTCTCGTGTTCTGTCACAATAAAAGCTTTTCCACCGATGAGCGATTAGGGGAACCGGGGCGATAAAAACACATAAAATAATAAACGATTCAATGTTTCTGCTGGATCGCGTCGGCGAGCGCAGCGTCTGAGCTAATTACTAACAGCTTCTCCGTCGTTGTTTATTGGTGTTTTGTCTCTGATGAATCCCGTCTCTTCTTCTGAGACAAAGTCAGAGCCACCACGTTATGTCGGTAGGGCCGGGAGATCCTGCGCCCGGCGGCCGTCTGATGACCACTGGGTCAAAAGTCCATCAGCGGATTCCTGACTTGAGTGAAATTATTGGCCCTCTAACTGAGTTTGGGGTGGAGTTTTTTTTTCAGTCGTGGGGAACAATCGTGGCGATTCAGGCGGCGCTCGCCCTCCCCTCCTCCGCTCGTGCTGCTGCCTTGTTTCCTTCTAGCGAGCCTGAGAAACGCGCCTTGTCCGTCCAAACGCACGCCATCTTTATTGGATAATGCCCTGATTGAAAACTGGAGTGCAGCACGTGGAGGCAGAAGGTCCGGCGGGAACAGACCAGTTGTTCACTTTAACTCCGTCAGCGCCGGCAGTCAAACTCGTCCGGCTGAATCGCTGAAACGGTCAATCTCACGTTTAATGACGCACGTGAAGAACGTTTCCGGTCGCGTTTTAATGAGCAGACAGAATCGTCTTCATCCCAACCGTGGTTCCGCCAGCTCTCGAACAGATGGAGCGCCGACGGAGACAATGAGTCCACGCCGACCTCGATGAAGATGGCCGCCGCTTCCAACAGAGAAGCCAAAATATTCCCGACACGAGCGCTGCCATCTTGCATCGTCACGTGGAGTCGGTGCAGTCGCTGTCAGGAAGTGGAGCCATGTTCTAAAGTTCCCACCCACCCAATCACAAGGGGATCTCAGCTGTCAATCACTTTCCACCCCCGTTTTTACATCATCAATAAGTAATTAAAACCAAACAGATGCTGAAAGTTAAACGAAGGCACCGAGGCGAGAAAGCTGAGTGGAGGAGGGAGGTTTTTTCCTGCCTGTTAAGTTTGAAAAGCTTTTTTTACGCAGAGAGCCAATTTTGGGAAAACATTTTGAGAGCAATGACAGTTGTTGTAGGACGAAGCGGCTAAAGACGTGCAGGGTGATATTTTTTGTTTTGGTGAGGTCGATGCTTCGGCCCATCAGTCCTTCACTGTGAGTAGAAAATGATTGAGAGCAGCAAGATTGTCTTTGGAGGTCAATGCCGGGTGAAAATTAAACGTGATCAGCTGTTTTGTCTCATACATACATGATTGTAATAACTTTACTCTAAAGGTGGTTCGTTACTTTTTTTGGTTTTGTTCAATACGAAGCTGCAGTTAGTTCCAGTGGAGTTTGGAAACAGGTTGTAGCGTTGGAGAAAATGATATTTAAATAATGTTTGGTGACATATTTCCTCTTGATTCGGCTTGTGTTGTGTTTAGTTCTGACACCGAAGATCTGTGGCCTCTTCTGTCACTCAAAAATACAGCGCTTGCTGGAAAAACAGGTTGATACTTTCATCCTTTCAAGGAGAACTGGTACTTTTCAACCCGAGCTCTTTTTGTTTGATTGCTGAGGGTTTGAAAATTCACTAAATACATGTTTTTTAGAAAATGACTCCAGTTTGTGTCATGGTGAAGCAGGGAGCTGTTTCCTGATGTTTATGAAAGGAAAACAAATTCAAAGAGGAGTAAATCACTTTCCTAACCGTGGACAAACGGTCGTGTCCGGGGACAGAACCGTGTGTTGGACTGCAGGGACATTCTGAGTTCAAGTGCTTTTATTTCTGACGTTTGCATTGCGTAGCCTTATCGAGCTAATCAGTCCGAGCAGTTGAACTCCAGACAGTCATTTTCAAAGAAAATGTCTTTCGTTTTTTTTTTAATTTCCCACTAAAAAGTCAAATAACATATATATACACCAGGTGGCGTATTTCGGTGTAACATATTTTAGGTATATATGACATCGTGTGTTGACCGAGTGGACTTGCTCAGTTTAGGCACCGACTTGCCTTCACCATCCTGGGAATAAAAAATATCACGGTGAACGTTGATCTGAGTTTGCGATTCCAAAAACCTTGTGAATTTTGTGTTCACACGCAGGTCGTTCAAAATCGCAGGTGGGAAACCCATTTTGGGAGCCAATCGGACGCTGAGCGTTGTGCTTCTATCGCCCGACGTGACGTTAGCTGTGTTCACGCAGCCCTCTGTTAGCATTAAGTTAGCTGCAAGGCTAAACAAAACCCAGACTGGGGATTTTATTTTCCTCTCGCGCTCTCCCGACACTTTACTGCCAGTGAGAAACGTCGTACGGACTCGACGGTGAGACCAGTCACATCAGCAGCCGACAGAGCTGTGAAACAGACCAGTACGATCAATAACCTCAGTGCTCAGTTATTAATACTTACTCATTTTCATTATTGAAACTAAGCTACGACTCAAAATGTGGTCCAGTCTGTCACATCTGCATATTTAAGTGTCAAGAATTACAGTTTTATGTTTACAACATCTGTTTTGCAAGTACAGTTGATTAAAATTAGATTCAAAATTCAAATTCAAATCTGTATTGACAAATAATCAGATACTTGATGAAAATGTTCACATTCAGACAAAACAAGCAAAAAACTGACAAAACCACCAAATATTTCATAGAGTTCACTTTCTTTATCTTCAAACCGTGTACAAAACATCTGATCGGACGTGATTTCTCTTTTAAACGAAGAAAAAATCCATTACAAAAGGTGAGATGTTCTACAGCTGATTGACTGAGTTCCCTTTTTAATCTTCTGGCAGCTTTAATCCTCCTGAAATTCACCTTTTAGGTGAGAAAGTTTGTTTTCTATCGTGTCACAGCTCCGTCATCAGAAAACTCTTCATTTTAATAAACATGTCTGACATGGCCGGTAGACGGTGAAAGAAAAGTAAAAAACAATTAAAAAGTCAGAATTACACAGCAAGAAAATCACACAGACAGGTTTTATGTTTTACTCCCTTTGTTAAGTATCGGACTTCACAATCATCATCGTCATCATCGTGTGACTGTGAAAAGTCCGAATGGAGCACAAACGCTTCTCTGAGAATCCACCTGGATCGTCAGCTGTGTACGACCATCTTTAAAGAAACCAGCGACTGAGCAGGAAAGTGCGTCTGTAGTGATGACGGTGACTTCATGGGTTAAAACATGACCTATGACCTCTAATCTTTGACATGAATTTTAACGTTGATGTTTTGCACCGTTAGCAAACATCCGAATTATAAAAAAAAAGCGCTACAACATGGCAGTTAGTGCAAAATACCTCATTGCTTTGACATGAAGGGCTTAAGTTTAACGTACATTCGTTTAGGATAAAGCATAAAACTTGTTAGCGACATGTTATGACGTTAGCGCTGATAGCGGTTTCTAAGCAACAAATGGTTTCCGATTGTGACGGTTGACTTCACCTCCGAGTGGCGCTAACGCTATTTTTCAAAAAGTGTGAAGCTAGCTTGTTAGCCGCAAATTTTTCTTTTTGTTTAACTTCAGCTACATTAGCAGGGATAGCGTTTTGCTGGCAATGCATAAAAAGAACAAAAGAAAAAACGAACAAACAGAACTATCGGACTTCATTAACGTGTCAATTTTCGGCTGTGACTGTACGACATAAACGACCCCACAAGTCGGGTTTTTCAGCATTAACAACAAACTGAGCTTCATATTTCTGCTGTGGAGCTAAACAGTGTTAGCGTAGCCACAGCCGACAAAAATGGACGTCTTTGGTTTCTCTAAATTTTTCTAAACAAATCAGATTTATATTTTTGTAACGTAACAATTGTGTACAAAATGAAGGCAGGTAGGACCAAAAATACTCAACAAATATCACGACAAATCTCTCGTTAGACGCCAACAGAAATTCTGACCGAGTTCTCTTCCTTTAAGGAATGGACCCATACGAAACGGAATAAACAGACATGTTTTAATCAATATATTTAAATCCAAGACATCAAACTGTATTTGATGCTGCTTTATTCTAATGGACAAAATAACTGAGGATAAAAAAAAAAACAAAGTCGTGAGTTTGGATGAATATAAAATGGAGCTTTTTTTTGTATTAATACGTCACATGATCAGTAACTGATATGATTTGATCGCTTGTTTCCCGCCGCCATCAAACTCTCCAGTCTGGAGCCCCAATGAAAGCGATGCTAAAGCTAAAGCTAATCTTTTTTTTTTTATCTTAAACTGCACATTTAGGGAAGATTCATCCTGAAAAACTGACTCCGGTTTTACACTTTTAGTCTTAACTGAGACATCATAGAAATGTTTTTTGTACTGATTTAAATGGGTTGTGGAGCTGTTTGTTTTTTAAGTGTATTTTTCATAATGCTGATGCAGAAATCTAAATTATTTTCAGAAATTTAAAGTAAAATCAAGCAAGCAGCTGAAACTGTGTCACTGCATTCTTGTCTTCATGGAAAAAAGCCTTTAAGACTGAAAATATTTCTCTGTATTTCATACACTTGGAGCTCATTTCCTGAGGAAGGAAGAAGAAGAGGAGCGCTGAAACCGTGTTGGGAGAGTTGGAGAGCCTCGGGGCGTCCTCACGTGGGTGGCGGCCCGTTGACGTAGCGCAGCATCAGGTGGAGGCTGCGAGGCGTCCTGCCGCTGCGGCGGCACGGCGGCTCAAGGACGGCCCACATCAGACCGGCCAGCAGAGCCAGAGCTGTGGCCAGGAGGAGGCAGAGGAGCGGCGGGGAGAGCAGGGAGGAGGAGGCCCCGCTGCTGGAGGAGGATTTAACGTCCGATTGGTCACAGTTCGTTTCTCAAACATCGGTCAACAGGTGGCGCTGAGGAGGAGCTACAAGCATCACGACTGCAGGTTCTTCATTGTTAAAAATATCTCAAAATCTGGATGATTTCACGAACAGATGATTTATCAAACTACAGCTGACACAAACTGGTGCAGCGCAGAATGTGAATATCAGGATTAGTTTAGAGAGTGAAAATTAAATAATCTATCACACAAACTTTATGTCCTACAGCTCAAAACAAAACAAACACACGTCTGGAGATATGAGAAGATTACGTTTACGTTACGTTTAACGATTAGAAAATATGACTTTAACTTCTGCTGCTTTGGCTCTGAAATCTGCTTCTGGAACCGGCGGATGCAGAGTAAAATCACAGAAATTAAAAGTGCTTCAGTCTCCTTCATCACGTCGCATCACTGCTGACTGTTTAAGCACATTGACCGTTAGCGGCGCGCGGATTCTTAGCTTATTTAAAGGAGCTTCAGCACAGAGGGAGCTGCTTGAGTGTGTCTGTGTGTCCCCTCACCGTCGCTCGGCCCGGAGACGCTCGGCCCGGAGACGCTCGGCCTCGTCAGCACAGGACTCGTCTTCCTCAGCCTGCAGAACACAGCGTCTGTGAGCGGCGCCTTCTCGCCACGTCCCCGTTCTCAGGAAGAACTGATGGGCTCACCTGAAGACGGGATCGATGCCACCTCCGGTCGGATGGCGACGGCAAGGGGGCGGCAGAATTCTGCGGCGTGTCATCGTGGCGAGGATGGCTGCTGGCTGTGTCTGTGTGACACTGTGACACAGAACATACACACGACTTCATTAGGTTGCAGGTCAGGTCAAACCGGCGTCCTGACAGGCCGCGGCTGTGTTCTGTCCACGCCAGACGACGAGGACCTCACAGGACTCGCTGTGAGCTGCTTCCTGGAGGAGAATTTTCCATCTGTGTCACCGCGCAGAGGCGAGCAAATGAAGCTATCAAAGCTAACTATGCTAATGCTACAGCCCAGCTCATGTCAATGTTTTTTCTAAATATTACTTTACTCAAATGTTCTATCTTCCTCTTCTTTGCAGCCTAATTTTATCCTTAATTTTAGCAAGTTTTTGAAACCTCTTCCGTCCTTTTGTCCAGGCGGTTTTGGTGCGAGCCGCTCAGCCGTCTCTCCGATGTGATGGAACTACGGAACTTGTGGCGCTCAAAGAGCCACGAAAACAAGAATCCTGACTCTGTTACTGCAGCTCGCTGTCAGCATCTTGATGGAGGAACTATTTTCACCTCATTACCTCATCGATAGTATTTAAAAAGGAGCTCTCGGTTCACCTGCCGGTCCGGTTCACTGACCTGAGTCTCAACTGGAACATCAATCATTTACTTGGTTTTATTGTTTATCACTTAAATAAAACTACAAACGGAGGAGTGTCGGATCAATACGGACGAGTCTAAATGGAAACATCTGCCCGGAATTGAGCGTGAAGCAGCAGAAAACAAAAGTGTCCTGACGCCACCTGTTTTCTCTGCTGCTGGTTCAACTCTCTCCTTCACTGCGTCCAGCTCGCTCGCTCGTTGTGGCGTCCGTCAGAGCACATGAGCGAGCGCTAACATAGCTCTGATTTCAGCAGCACAGTTTGTCTCTCTGCGTCCCGAGGCCGGATGGGAGTCAGACAGGAAAACAGACGAGCGAAGGAGGAAGCGGAAGTGTCGCTCCCGCTCTGCAGCCAGACTCGATGCATAAATCACGTCTTTATGGATCCGTTCGGCGGCCCGAGGGGCACCGAGCAGACAGAGGAAGAGGAGCATAGACAGACGCTTCCAGCCGTAATGAGTCGGACGGAGAGAGAAAATGAAGGCTGAGTGTGATGGAGGGAGGGGGGGGCAGTTAGTCGGGGTCTTTATAAAGCAGAGAGGAATAAAGGCTTACAATTGTGTGTGTGCTGTAAACACTGTCATTGGTGGACTCCAGAATGTTTACGGCACATTTCAGTAAGGACGTGTCTCGTTCTCATAAGGGCGGCAGAACAAGTACGCGTGTTGGAGCTTCACACCGCTTGTACAGACTTGATGACCTTGTGGGGACACTGGTCTGTTCCTACACCTGCATTGTGAGGACCTGAAGTCTCTGAGTTACTTTAACCACATCGCACATTGATCAGTTAACTTGTTGAAGTCGTTCTGATCATCAAAACGTAACCTGAGCTCAGACCTTTCCTGCCCGTTAAAGGTTACTAGCAAAAAAAAAGAAGAAAAAAGTGACGCCCTTATCCGAGGTCAAGCGCTCGTCCTCCCGAAATAGCTGGAGAAAATAAAAACAGACAGAAGTTCTTCTCATGAACAAGAGAGGGCGCCACAAGGTCAGCCACGTAACGTGTGTCTGTGACCATGTGAACACGTGTGGAGTCAGGTCACACAAAGACGATGTCATGTGACGCCAGTCAGCAAGAAAATACGTGACAACATCATTCATAAATTTCTGCTGTTGTCACCAAGTCCAATGAATAAACAAACCAACAATGTGTCACACTGTCTAAAATCCTGCCTGAGGCTCCAGACCAGCCGGTTCCTACTGAAGACGTAAATCTCTCTGATCTCTGTGAAAATGTTCAACTTCATCACAACACTCAGATCTGGATCCATCAGCACTCTGACTGCTCAACCGACTGACTACACCTGCTCAGGCTTCAACTCATTTCTCATCCCGATTTATGGATCTCACAGCTTCGGACTCACGGACGTCTCACACGGTCTTACTAACGTGTTCCTGTCAAGTTCCCGTCACGTTCCCGTCACGTTCCCTCGTCACGTTCCCTCGTCACGTTCCCTCGTCACGTTCCCGTCACGTTCCCGTCACGTTCCCGGCACGTTCCTTCTGTCACGTTCCCGTCACGTTCCTTCTGTCACGTTCCCGTCACGTTCCCGTCACGTTCCTTCTGTCATGTTCCCGTCACGTTCCTTCTAACATGTTCCCGTCATGTTCCCGTCACGCTCCTGTCAAGTTCCTGTCATGTTCCCGTCACGCTCCTGTCATGTTCCCGTCACGTTCCTTCTGTCATGTTCCCGTCACGCTCCTGTCAAGTTCCTGTCACGTTCCTGTCACGTTCCTTCTGTCATGTTCCCGTCACGTTCCTTCTAACATGTTCCCGTCACGCTCCTGTCAAGTTCCTGTCACGTTCCCGGCACGTTCCTTCTGTCATGTTCCCGTCACGTTCCTTCTAACATGTTCCCGTCATGTTCCCGTCACGCTCCTGTCAAGTTCCCGTCACGTTCCTTCTGTCATGTTCCCGTCACGCTCCTGTCAAGTTCCTGTCACGTTCCTGTCACGTTCCTTCTGTCATGTTCCCGTCACGTTCCTTCTAACATGTCCCCGTCATGTTCCCGTCACGCTCCTGTCAAGTTCCTGTCATGTTCCCGTCACGTTCCTTCTGTCATGTTCCCGTCACGTTCCTTCTAACATGTTCCCGTCACGCTCCTGTCAAGTTCCTGTCACATTCCCGGCACGTTCCTTCTGTCATGTTCCCGTCACGCTCCCGTCAAGTTCCTGTCATGTTCCCGTCACGTTCCTTCTAACATGTTCCCGTCACGTTCCTTCTAACATGTTCCCGTCATGTACATGTGACATGTTCCCGTCACGTTCCTTCTAACATGTTCCCGTCATGTTCCCGTTATGTACATGTGACCTGTGTGTCATGTCTGACCGTCCCAAGAAGAAGGACCCTCCTCTGTGGTTCTTCTTCAGGGTTCTGATTGTTTCCAGGGTCTGAGGGCAGGCGGGGTCACATGTGTACAGCCTGTAAAAGCCCCCTGAGGCAGCTGTAATCAGCTGTATGTACAAATCTAATCTGATTTGATTTGATTTAAATGATAGGTGAGAAAGTTTTGATCAGAAAATGGATGAGCGTCTTAAAAATAAATACATTGATGGATGTTAAATAAAGCTTTGACAGATTTTGAATTCACCTGCACATCAGTCTGCACAGCTCTGGAACAGGTGGTCCTGCCCTCAGGTGGGGCGGGGCTCTGGACGCCCAGCCACGCCCTCACACGCCCCTTGTCAAAGATGATAGGTTCACGTTCCTGGCAGTCAGGAGTCGAGGTCATCCATTGGTCTCCGTCCTGCCTCGTCCCGCCCCACTGGGCCTCTGCTGCTGGGCAGGCACTGGGGTGGGAGTGGCCAAGCCATTCGTCCAATCTCTGCACAGAAAATACAGATAATCAGAAACGTCTTTTAGTCACACCTGCTGGTTGGTAAATGACGTGCCGATTTCATTATTAGCATTTTATTTGTTTGTATTCATGCAGATGGGTTTTCACACAAATAAACCAACACAACTGAGCAACTGGATTATTAGCCGAGCTCATCCTCGTCGTCAACTAGGAACGATATCTGACCTCACGTCGCAACATTCTGCATCCACGTCGTGGTGTTTCATGCTCCATACATGTCGACACATAACACGGTCGTAGGCATGTACTGACCTGTTCGTGTTGTATCGCTGTTGTTTCTTTAAGTAGCTTTTGCGATCTATGTTGGTCACTTTGTTGAAGAAACTTATTTGATCTTTGGAGGTGACTTTGTTGAAGAAACTTCAGCGGCCTTTGGCGGTGAGTTTGTTAAAGAAACTTCTGCGATCTTTGACAGTGAGTTTGTTAAAGAAACTATTTGCGATCTTTGGCTGAGAGTTTGTTAAAGAAATTTTTGCATGCATGTGCACCGTCCGTATGTGAGCTACACTTTTCAGTTACTAAAGTTCGCACCATAATTCAGTCCTGAAATATTACCTCAACGAAAAACACACAGCTGCTGGCTCAGAGGTTGGCTCTGCCCCTGATGCTAACATTAGCATTAGCGACCAGGCTGCTCTCCAGCCTTGTGACGTTATCACAGTGGTCCGAGATCCTCTGTATGTTCACTTATTTCACACCTCACGGCTCAAACTACAACGTATATGATATTACAAATTATTACAACGGTAGAAACGTTTAGATGTTGTTTGTTGTTTTCTCTGCTCCTCAGTTTCATCTGCATCAGCCATGTTACCAGCTGAACAGTGGAGAAATGTAGTCAATGTTCTGGAAATGAAAGACGTCTATATCTTTTCAAAATAAAATCACGGAAAATATTTGTATATATGATAAATTTCAATCAATTCATTACTAACCTGTAATTATTTAAAATTTTTCAATGATTGATAGCACTAACGATAATAATGAGAACATTTTTTAGAGATAACTAATTACTAAATAATAACCTTACTAATTGTAGAGGGGTCTCATCACCTTGGTTAATGTGAGTGACTCAAATATTAAAAGACATAAATAGACATAAATAAATAAAACAATCACAATCTTTGTCTGAGTCGGTGAAAAACTTTATCTAACTCTCACACACTGGGTCTCCAAAATTAAAATTTCAACTGTTATTTAACAAAGTGAGCATTTAATTTATTTAGACTCGTAACATGTAATCTAAAAAGATTTAAGCCTTTTACTTTGCTTCTTTTGATAATTATAGTCTAAAAGTTAAAAAAAAACATCTCAAAGTCTAAGAATCTTCCACATATCTGTTTAATTATTCCAGTCTGTGTTAATCTGGTAATCTGCTAAACAATCACACGTTTCTTTGGAAGAAACCTACAAAATGAGTTTGACTTTGGTCAGTTTTGGCCGTCCGGGTGTTTTAACTTCTGAGGATCTCAGATCGACTAAATAATAACACAGACGGCAGAAAAACCAGGAAGGCGACTTTAACTCACAGAATCCACTTCCTGGTCGTCATTACTGATGTCAGACAGAGAGCTGATGTAGCTCCGCCTCTTCAGACCATCTCTGTGACACACACCTGCACACACACACACACACACACACCATCCTCACCCTCATCATCATCACCAGAGACATCAGGCCGTTAAAGCGGTGGTGTGAACTTTGAACCTGTGCTGGCGCTGAAGTATGACGAGTCGGCGTCGTCCCGGGAGACGGAGCGACCAATGTCAACTGAGGGGTCCCACTCCAGCCCCAGGTGCTCATGGGTAGGCGAGCACAGAGAGGGAGGCAGCGGAGGGTCGTGAATGGGTGAGGAGAACACTGCGGTGAGGAGAGATCTTTCATGTCAACGTTTCTCCCATGATGCACGCTGATGATGTGCACGTTAATGTCGGCCATGTTGGTTTACCTTCAGGAGGCCCAAAAACTGCCCCCTCCTCCTCTAACAGGCTCTCTGAGGGACAGCCGGAGTCCGGAGCCAGAGAGAGGATGGTGTCATCCTCAAACACCTGGAGAAGCAGGAGGAGGAGGAGGAGGAAGAGGAAGAGCAGGAGGAGAAAGAAGAGGAGGAGAAAAGAGGAAGAGTATGAGGAAGAGGAAGAGTATGAGGAGGAGGAAGAGGAGGAAGAAGAAGAGGAAGAGGAATAGGAAGAGGAGGAGGAGGAGGAAGAGGAGGAAAGGAAGAGGAGGAGGAGAAGGAAGAGGAGGAGAAAAGAGGAGATGGAGGAGGAGGAAGAGGAAGAGGAAGAAGAGGAGGTAGAGGAAGAGGAATAGGAAGAGAAGGAGGAAGAAGAGAAAGGGTACGAGGAGGAGGAAGAGTATGAGGGGGAGGAAGAGGAAGAGGAATAGGAAGAGAAGGAGGAAGAAGAGGAAGAGTACGAGGATGAGGAGGAAGAGGAGTAAGAGGAAGATGTCAGGTTGCACAATCAATGCGACTCAATGCCGTGTCCTAACAAGGACACCTGCACAAACGCACACGCGCGTGTGTGTGTGTGTGTGTGTGTGTGTGTGTGTACCAGTCTCAGGCTCAGCAGCCGGGTGTGCGTCCGGCCGATGTTGTTGTAGACGAGGCTGCAGCGCCGCAGCAGCTCCAACAGCCGGCTCTCCACGTGCTGAGCGTCAGTGGGCGGGCTGCGCTGGATCAACGCCTCCCCGCGCCGCAGCAGGGCGTTCACGCACGCCGAGTTCACACACACACTCTCCTGGAAAGACTTCTCTCACACACACACACACACACACACACACACACACACACACACACACACACACACACACACAAAGACCAAAGGTGAACATGCAGACGAAGACAACGTCAGCCGTACGTCAGGACGCTCCAACACACCTGAAGTCGTCTCAGTTTCTCGCAGGTGTTTCCTGTCAGGTGATCCACCTCGGTCAGACGGACGTCCAGGTCAGCCAGCCAGACAGCGAGTTCCTCCATCTCCGCCTCAAAACCCTCCCACTCTGAGACGACCAGCTGGGGGATCAACGCTTTATTTATCCATTTAAATAAATAAACCCTTTGTGAAAGTCTAAACAGTAACACCACATTTGTGTTGTTTTCTGACCTTCAGCCGTGCAGTGATCGACTTCAGTTTGGCGTTAGCCTCGTCCCATCGCTGCCCGCACGCCCTCGCTGACACCAGCAGCCGAGCCTGCATGGCGCCCTCAAACAGCCGAGTCAACGTTCGGTTCCTACAGCTCAGACTGTCCAACTGGACGAGCCGAGACACGGCCTCGCACCGCAGCCTCTGAAAAGCACAAACACGCACTGTTCACCTACGGCTGCTTCATCGCGAGGCTTCATTACCCAGCAGGCCAGTGGGAGCACAGACACAGCTGGTTCGGACAATCCTGATGTTTCCTACCGTTATGACTCAAACCAAACATCCACTTAAAATCTGTGAAGATTATCAGACAGATCACGTTTTGTAGGTTAGTGATGCACGCTGTAATTAGTTACGGAGTTCCACAAGGTTCTGTACTAGAACCGACGCTATTCACTTTAATGAGCAACCTTTAGGTAAAATTTTTAAACGTCTATGCAGACGACAGCCACTTTTATTCATCAGTGAATTCAGACACATTTTAACAACATTAAAGTCCGGATGACCTGCGTTTTCTGTTGTTAAGCTCAAACAAAACTGAAGTTTGAATTGATGCTAACTGCTTGCTTGTCACAGTGAGAGTCATAGTAAAAAAAAAATTTTTTTTTTTTAAATGGATGAGGTCAAAGGTGATTTTCATATTTCACTTATCTAATGTTGCAAAATCAGACACATTCTGCTCCAAAGTTTCTGCCCTCTAAAAGAGGAAATGTTGGGTCTTTCTTAATGACTAAATCAAGAGATAAAAGTTAGCGTTAAGCTGTGACAACCTGAACGTAAAAAAGATGATCCGGGGAGGATGGACACTCTGCTCTGCTGCCTCTCGCTCAAACTTTGTGATTTAAGGTGGGAAGACGATTGATTCACACATAAATTCTGCCGACCTCAGGCTTTACGAGCAGCTTCTGAGTCATATTTACATTGCGCCTGGTTTCTGTCTCTAACCCGGCCATCAGCCTGACCCCAACATCGCGGTCCACACTTTCTCTTCACGTGTGAGGGACAGATTGCCAGATTTTTGCCAAATATTGGGGCATAACAAAGACACACACACTTTAATTTTACGACGTACAAGACACTGTCAGTTTAACGAAGGAATAAATCCGCAAAATGGAGGTCAGGACTGGGAGTCGGGTTCGTGCGGAGAGACCAGGCTCACCTCGAACTTCCCCAATTCTTCCTTGGCAGTGATGTAGGTGATGTGGGCAAGGTCAGGGCGACTGACAGCCTGCTCGACCAACCCCAGCCAGCTGTCCAGGTGGGCGTGTTCTTGCATAAACTCGTGCCAGAGGAGCCACCTTCTGTCCAATCTGTAATACAGAGAGAAATGAAACTGCTGAATTGGGATTTTGCTTTCATGTACCCTGTTAAAATAAATTTAACCTTTTGGATGTTTTTTGTCAGTACAACCTTTGCAATACTGACAATTTGTGTTTCCACACACAAAAAAAACCAAAATTCTTCATCTAATTTAGATTTTCAGGTAGTAATTTTCCTCAAAAACACACAGTATGAAAAAAAACAGTGGAGATATCTAAAGACATGCAGGGGCGGACCCATCCCATTTTGCAAACTGCCCTGCACACAAATCTATTTTAATAAAAAGTATTATACCTCCAGTTTCATTTGGCCTGTCAACACCAAACAAAAATAATGTTTTGGGGTTTTTTTTTTTTGCATCAGAATGAAACGCTTCAAATGACTCAAAATGGAGAGAAAATGTGAAATAAAATTTAAAAAAAAGGTTGGCCGGGCCAAGTGTCTGAAATCGCATTGTTAAATAATTATCTTTGGCCATGGAAAGAAAACTGTAAAACACCTGAGAGACAATAACCATTAAACTTCTCGACATTTGTAATAAATCATCCTCCAACATGTTATGTTAAATTTCCATTGTTTTTTAGAAAGTTATAAGCCTGTTGAAAACAGTGGAAGTTAGTGGAACAGAGGAAAACAGGAAGTGACATCGTTTGTGGATACTGTGGCGAAAATTCCTCTCCTCTGAAGAACCGGTGATGAAACATTTGAGAGTCGCCTCCAGGAGCAAACATGGCTGATTTTTGATGATAATATCTCAAGACACTCACTGTCCACACTCCTGCGGGCCGCCATCTTGGCTCCAGCTGCCGTCCAGAGACTGACACGGCTCCGTGTCCGTCACTTCCTCTGCGGCTGACACACCACTTCCTCCGGCACCGGAAATGACATCACTGGAGTGTCGTGAAGGGGGCGGGGCTGGCTGGAACCCAGGCATTATGACATCACGTGACTGCCACCTGTTGAGGAGCATACTGTTTAGAAATACGGATAATGTGAGTCTTTGTCTCACTTTTCGTCATGTGACCAGAATATGTTGGATTAAACACAGAATCCGTACAGGTTCTGTACTTTCAGCTGAAGGTTTTCAATTAATTAGAAACGTCCCTAAAATACCAAATGTCACTCGTCAGAAAGATTTCAACCCAGAAAATAACCAATTTATTCTAAATTGACAATTACATTTACCAAATATTCATTCAGTTAATCAAATAAAGACACATTTCCAACTCCACACAATGTGAAAACGAGGAGGATTAAAAGGATTATTCGATTATTTGGGGTTTCATCTTGGCTGAAACAAATATACACGTATATTTTACCCCACATATTGAAGAGAACATAAAATATCTCCTTTATGGAGGACCAAAACTATCCCACTTAAATATTACAGTGAATAAATAAATATCTTAATGAACTAATTAATATTCACTTTAAGGAATCAAAAATAATGTATAATCTAATTTATATAAAGTGACAAATTGTTAATTCATTATTTATTAACTTAAATTCCAAATTGATATATTTTTCCTCACTTAATTTTTCAATAACAAAAATATACATTTATAAATTTACTTACTTTGTTTATTCATGTTATTATTTGTATTACTTGCCCTTTACACTGTCCATCCTATTGATTTCCCATTTAATTAGGCTTTATTTCACATTTCGGCTTCCTAACATATTAACCATTTGATTTATTTTGCTCCCTCGTTTGGACAAGGAGCATTAAAAAAAAAAAAAGAAGCAGAGATGACGAAGAGCGAACTGATCCTATGATGCTGATTCTGCAGAAGAACACAGTGTGACTACACTTCAGGACACTGGTCAACAGAAGGAAAAGAGAGGAGCTGGAGGCAGCTTTAGAATCTGTGTGTGGAGGTACGAACACGTGCACTGACTGAGAACATTCCCAGTCGACAGCTGTCGTTCCCCAGCTTCTCCCACAGCAGATGAGAGACAATGACTCCGGTATGTTCAGGGCCAACGCCGGCTCTCCTCCCAGCTGGAGGAACTCAGGAGGATCCTGATCAGCAGCGGTTTGTAAATATGAGCAGGATTTTATCAGAGGAATCTACTGATGTTAGCATGCTAACCTGTCTCGTAATACAACTGCGTACCAGCAGAGGTGAAAGTGAGTGGCTCGCCATCGTCACAGCGTGTGCCGGTTTGTCCTCGGATGAAGTCAGCGTGATGGACTTCTGTTTACATGAAGCCGTTTGTGCCAAACATGTCTGGCGTTTACGCTGCTAAAAGGGCTTTTTGTTGTTAGCGTAGCGGCGTTTTGTCTCTGCTTCTGATTAGCCAACATGGATTTACATTTACAGTTATGTCACCTGCTGTTGCCTTGGCAGCATCTGACTGAACTCAGCTGTGTTTTTATGTTTTCATGCGGACGAAAATGTTTTGACAATGTCTGACAAAAAGGAGGCCCTGTCCACATGTGGGCGGGGCTTCGGCTGATGGAGCGTCACAGGCAGCAGATGAAGATTTCATGGTCAGTCTGTTGAGCGTGTGGACGTACACACACAGCTGATATAGAGAGAGAATCACACACACTGACTGCATTTGTCGTCTGTATAAAAACTGTATCTGTAGTTCTGTTCACCATAGTTTAATAACATTTCATATTTTCACGTGTGATTTGCTGTCTTTGCAGGTGAGGGGACACGTTTCTGTGAAAAACACTTCCAGACTGACATTGTGTGTTGTGACTAAAGATAAAATTGATCTTAAATTGCGTCAGATTATTAAACGCAGGTTATCTGGAGGAGATTGTGCTTATCAGTTCTCGTCTCTGGCGTCTTTATCTTCAGCGCTCCGCCTCTCACGTCCAAAGTCTGTCACTCCTAAAGTCACCAATGTGTTTGGTAGCTCTGAAACCTCTCAGGCTGAACGTGACATCATCTTTCGCTCTGTGGTGACGGCGGCTGTTGTGCCGCAGGAGCTCCTCCCCACCGAGACGACGAGGGTTTCGCCTCCTATGCCAGAGTCAAGCGAACTCACGACATTAAGTGTATTTGCTCGTCCTGATGGTGATCGAGCTGAGAGGACAGAGACTGACGACGCAGCTCAGCCTTAAAGAAAGTCTGTGTCCAGAGACAGAAACATGACATGAGCAGCTTCTTCAGCGAGAGGTCAGAGGTGATTCCTGCACTCCAAAATCCCCTCAACCTTTAAAACTTATCATCGTGTCGGCTGACGATTCTGTTCTGGAGCATTTTCTTAAGAGTTTCTAAGCAAAAAACTACTAAACTAACACGTAAATAAAAAAGTTAGCGCCTGCTGCTTACATGGCTCAGTGTGGACAGCGAAAGCACAGCAGTGGCTCAAGAGCTGGGCTGCTTTTTGTGCTAATCTTACTGTACGCGAGTATGTGACCTTTGACCTCCAAAAGTTAACCACTTCACCCTCCAGTGCAAATGCCGGTTTGTGCCAAATGTGACAAGAATCCTTTATTACGTTCTGGAGATATTGAGGATTTCAGTGTAACTTTGATCTGAGGTTGTTTTACATTCACACGTGAGGCTACAGTGACCTTTGACCCCTGACCTCCAAAATGAACCAGTTCATCCTTGAGTCAGAGTGGATGTTTGTGCAAAGTTTGATAAAAACCCCTCAGAGTGTTGTTGAGCTATGACCTTCACAAGAACGGCTGGGCAGATGTATGGACGTACAGCGGACGGACGGAAACCAGAAACCGGACTGCCTGAGGCCACGACCGCGCTGCCACAGAGGCACACAAAGTTAAAGACGCAAACCTTGAGCTGGGCGACTTTCGCAGTTATTTTCAGAGAGGTTTTCCGAATATTTCATGTTGGTTTGTGGGACTATTCTAAAGGTCCTGAATGTCGAACGACTGATTTCCCGGTTTAGAACAACATGAAGTCCCACAAGGTGAGTAAAGCAGCTGTGAGCTCTGAGGTCAACACCATGTCAGACCTGTGGTCACACAGGAGGGGCGCAGATCCAGGGGGGACCAAGTTTTGAAGAACATGAAATTGTCCCTTCAATAAATGCCAGAACGCATCACTCACTGAAGTTTCAGCAGCGAGGAGGAGAGATAAATGGCTCCCATTAGCGCCGCAGAAGACACAATCAGCCGAGGAGGTGATGAAGGTGACAGGAAGTTGAGACTGATTACAATGTCGTCAAATGTCCGAGACAAATCCTTCCCTCTGCTCCTCGGCTCAGATAAATAAACCATTCAAGCTATTCAGGGCACGTCTGAATCACAACAAGTTATTTGGATTTTATTAGAAATTGTCGGCTAAGGAGATGATGAGCCGAGGGACATTCATCAGGTATGAATAAAAGCAGGACGAAAAGCTGGAAAAAGAAGCTGGTTTTCACATCCAGCAGACAGATGGTGTCACCATGTCTTGGGTCACACGTGTCATTTAATGCCTGATTTTAAGTACGAATGTTGGACAAAATGTTACGTCACGTAGATTGAAACCTGTTCTCATCCGCAGCTCTGAGTGCGATACAACGTACATGTAGAGACGGACGACGATTAAATGCACCGTAAAGTAAAGCTGCCTGCGAGAGGGGTAACCCAACATGACATTCTTCCATGACCAGCTCCAGAAACCCAAGAAGGTAGATTTGTGCCTAAATTTGACCAAAGCGACATCGACCTCGTGTGGTGCACGTCTGCCAGTAATGGTCAGGCTGTCAGGTATGCAAAATACAACAGCGACAGATACGTCATTGATAGCTGTTAGCAATTTAAAGAGAGTATGGTAATGCGGGTGATAGATTATTACACCTTCTTCCTCTTATTCCCCGGCTCGGAGACAGCCTGTCATATCTGTAATTAGCAGGGAAGCCCCGCCACCTCGTTAAAAATCGGAAGAAATACGTGACACTAGAGGTTGGTTGACATGTTAAATGAATCACGATACACATTTAACCAGCAGGAGGCCATGACGCTCTACACTGTGGCTTTGCTTTACACGGAGCAAGTGTAAACAACAGTAGCAAACATTGCGGCTAGTGATGCTAACTGACAAAACTGTGACTTGACATGACTGTTTGCAAGAGGATGTTGACCTACACGAGCAGCACAACGACCATGATGCAGCACGCAAACTCGCCCACAGCAAGAAGGTCTGCTCAGTGCAAGCGAATAAAACTTAAAAACATAGTGATGAGCAGATTTGCAGCCCCAGTTTCTGCCTGGTAATATATTCTGCTAATATTGCTCAGAAAAATGTTTTATTCTGAGTTAAAATTACAGGCAAAGCCTGTTTTTGCCTTTAAGGCAGAAGAAGTTTTTGTTTCCTCAATTACAAAGAAAAGGAAACGTGCCTTGTTTTGCAGGTTGTAAAATCTATGACCTCCTTTCCTCACAGGTGAAAAGGGATTCTGTAATCCTTTAAAGAAATGATGAGAATAATTACAGTTTTTAAAAATAATCTTTATAAATCATCAGTGAATCTCTAATTGAATCTCTAACGAGTGATACAGGATCATTTGACAGACGACAGGGACGCCCACAGCCAATCACTTAACAGGTGTGTAGCTCAGCTGCGTGCGGAGTGACGAAATGATGCGGACGCAGAGGAAGCTGTGAATTAAAGAACGGGTCAGAAACCAGAACCGCAGGTTTTTGTGAGTTGGACAAAAATCAGAATTTTGAAGAAGAAGAGAGCGATGACACAAAAAGCTTAATTTAGCACCTCAGTTTGGGGGAAGCAATATGTCATCACCGCAACCATCGATCCAAATCTCAAAAAACAACCCACATGGTGAGGGACTCAAACGCAACACTGACGAAACGTCTAAACGGTACACCAAAGACCCACAAAGCAGAAAAAAGACTCTCGCCAGATAAAATCCAAAAGAGGGAGCAGAAGAATATCCACCGGACAACTGGAAAGAGTTTGTAAGGTGCAATATGAGACTGTCAGCTGCCTTAAACCACCTTAAACCCCTATAGAAGAAGAAGACTCTCAGCCAGGAAGGGCGGTGTTCACCTGAGAAACCAACAGTCACCTGACCTACTTTAACCTACGTTATAAGATCCATTCCAAAGCCGACCCAGTTATTGTGGCGCCTGAAGACAACCAAACTGCGACCGCAGGTAACGTGAATGCGGAGCTGCCTGACTCGGTTGTTTCCTGTCCGTCCACACTCATGAAAGCAGACGGTGATAAACTGAGGTATCCCACGAGATCGCGTTGCTCCACCAGCAGATCTGCCTGGTGCGTTTCAGTCCTGCGCTCCAGGTCAGGATTCAGTCAGGATTAAATTACCTGGTTCTGTGAGTTGAAAGATAAAGCTGACGGTCGTCCTGGACTGTGGTTGTGTCACCCTCCTCCTCCTCCTCATGACATCTGATATTTACCGCAAAGATGTTGACTCCTCACTCACAGCATCGTCGCTACTAATCGACCAATCAGAGGCCAGCTGTACTTTGCGGTTGTTCCACCTCTGAGACAGAATCAGAAACGCTACCTCGTGATTGTGACCCAATCAGACCGAGTTTACATTTAATCCACTGCAATGTGAACCAAATCCTGAGCTCAGTCTCGAGCCCCTTTCAGACGCTGCCAACCCAAATAGAGAACAGATCAGAAATCAGAACCGTTTCCCGATGAGCAGATAACGAGACTTATTGTCGCTTCAGTCAGGCAGCTAATGTTAGCATCCTATTAGCCATCTCAGTGTGGCCAGGAGCTAAACCCGACAAGAAAAGCACCCTACCCCGGGTTCCCTGTGGTCAAACTGGCCTCCGTCGGGCCGATCGTTGGATGCTGTCTTCGGTCCTACTTGTGTCATACAAACAAACTCCATTTAAAGTTTAATCGGCCACGATCACTGACAGCTTCCTGTTGGGCGGAGTCAGCGAGTTGGACATGTAGCTGCACGAAAGTGGTGCATCGCACATTCAGCGCTAACGCTATTAGCTAATTTAGAAAGTTCAAGAACAGGAAACATGTCGATATGAGGAGGCAAATGGCCCTTTAGGAAAGTTCAAGCTTTCTGAGAGAGGAAAACCAGAATCAAACCCCCTCTGTGGGTTTGCGATTAAGGGACGTCCTCCTGTGACAGAACCAGGAACCAGAACACGAATCATGTTTTTCAAAGCTGCACGAGCCCGACTGTACCCGCTGACAGGTGCAGAACCTGATCCTGAACCGACAGGTGCTCAGACTGGTATGAACGGTTGCTGGTTGGCCAGAAAGCTCCGAGGTTCAAGACTCCCGAGCGGAACCAGAAGCAGAACTATGTCTATCTGAGTGCAGCGGGTCGTCAGTTCGAGCCTGCAGTCTGCGTGTTGACACAGAACCCTGAATTGCTGCTTCGCTGTGTGAACGAGTGAATGTGACAAAAGCACAGTAAAAGCAGCTCGGAGGCTCGTCTCCTGTGTGAGTTATTATGATCCTTTTTTTAAGAATTAACAAGGCAGCGATGTGAAAAAAAACTTTGATGGAGCTCGTAAGAAAACTTTAAAATACTAATCAGAGTTTCTACTTTACTTTCTGACGCATTTAAAGCCCCAATTGTTCCTCTCAAACGGCAGAAAAACCGTTTTTCGGATTTGATTTCTCACAGTAGATCGGACAGATGTGACTATGTGACTCGGAGTGATTCGGGCCGAACGGGACTTTGAAGTTTCCGAAGGTGTCAGAAGAGCCGTTTTTACCGAACTGATCTTAATCTCATGACCCAAATACGTCGACGTCTCCGCAGAGATTTGAATGTTAAACTAACTAAGCTGGAAGAGTCAGCGCGAGGCGGCGGAGAGCGGAGAATTATACGGACCGAGAGGCCAGAGTGTTTAGGATGAGCAGGGATCACAGAACTTAAAGCCAGAGACTCGGGAGAGTGTGACGACTTTTTCAGACTCTGATAAAGAGATTCAGCAGGTATTGTTTCTATCAGCGTGTTCTCTGCAGAGCCTCCACGTAATGCTGATGGTAGATTAACATATCTGGGGACAAAGTGGGTTTTTACACAAAAGATTAAATAATCTCATGTCTAACAATGGCCGAATTTACAAGAAGGTCCAAATAAATAAGAATTTGTCTTTGTTTACAAAATTTATAAAGTTTCTCCTGATGCAAAAATTCACAAAAATGAGTGTTTTTTAAAGGAAGTCTGGTGATTTCCCCCACAGGCGACAGAGAAGAAGCCTGTCCTGGTTACGGTTTATTGGATCTGTAAGCTCTGACACAGGTAACCCCCATAAAAGGTCTTCTCTCATAAAACCATGCTAAATGTGGGCAGGTCCGACCGGCTGGTCCTGTCTGGTCCTGTCTGGTCCTGTCTGGTCCCGTGTCATCTTGTCTGGTCCCGTCTGATTCTGTCTGGTCCTGTCTGGTCCCGTGTCGTCCCGTCTGGTCCCGTCTGGTTCTGTCTGGTCCTGTGTGGTCGTCCTGTCTGGTCCCGTGTCATCATGTCTGGTCCCGTCTGATTCTGTCTGGTCCTGTCTGGTCCCGTGTCGTCATGTCTGGTCCCGTGTCGTCCCGTCTGGTCCCGTCTGGTTCTGTCTGGTCCTGTGTGGTCGTCCTGTCTGGTCCCGTGTCGTCATGTCTGGTCCCGTCTGATTCTGTCTGGTCCTGTCTGGTCCCGTGTCGTCATGTCTGCTCCTGTGTCGTCATGTCTGGTCCCGTGTCGTCCCGTCTGGTCCCGTCTGGTTCTGTCTGGTCCTGTGTGGTCGTCCTGTCTGGTCTCGTGTGGCTCTATGTGGCCCCAGAAACAGAAACACCCCTCTGACACTGGACCTTCCTCACCGCTCAGCAGTCGACGCCGCCTCATCATCACTCGGTTGAGAGGAGAAGAAGAGCAGCCGCGGCTCCTCTAGAGGAAACACGACGTGAAACAATAACTTTATTGAAAACAGCGAGGCCTGAAGCAGCTTGGTGGTTTTGGTGGGAACCGGGTCATGTGACGGCTCAGCTTTAGTGAGACTGGAGCCGCGGTCACATGATGCGTGACCCAGCTGCAGGCTGGTTCACCTGAGCTCAGCGACACTGTGACCCCCACCCACCCATACAGGAAGTGACTTGGGCACGCGTCCCCGCCAGGTGACCCGGCAGCCACGAGAACTGGACCCCCTACACACGCACCTGAACAGGTGAGCGCTGATCCGCATGAGGGGTCCTGAGGGTAAAACAGGCCACCTGACTTCTGTGACATCAGAGCATCTCACATAACACAATTTGCCGAAGAAGTGGAGGCGAAACCGGAGAGGACGTCCCGCTGACGACCAAACGACCAAACGAGACGGAGCTGCTGTGAGTCGTATCAGATGTGATTAAATTCATCACCGGATGTGCCAGATTTTTCATTCGCAAACCAAAACATTTCCACTTGTCCTGCTTCTGGATCTGAATTCACAACTTCAATGATGTTATAGATCATTCTGACACCATTTGTCCTGAATTTATATCAGCCCAATTACCTGAATGTGTTGTGATGTTTATCTGTTCTTTTCAATAAAGTTCAAACAAACACTATATCTCAGGATATTCATGTCGGTAAATTCTATGACAAATTAAAAATAACCACATACCTGATGACCCCTTGTTTTTGGAAACCCTGAATTAAAGAGACAATCCGCGTATTTCGGTGTTCTGTAGTCCGGCTTGATGTTTTGCAGAAGGAGACACAGCAGATACAGAAATGTAGAGACAACCTTGGAGGCGGGGTCTCGTGAAAAGCTTCCTGTGTCGCATCTTCACGTGGACAACGTCCGGTTTAACACGTGGCTAACTCGAACGGGGATAACAAATGTGATCACTTTTAAAACCAAAGGAACCGATTGGATCAGAACGAGTCATTTTATAGCTGCGGCGTTAACAACGTGCCTGTTTATGAGGCTTCATTTATGATGACGTGTATTGTGGGACGAGAGAAAAACGTCCATCGGTAGCTATTCTCCTCTATTTAGCAGCTGCGACCCGACTTGCGGCAGCTTTTTACGTGATTCTTCTGTCGGTTGGTTAAACTGTGGAGCCTGCAGAGGAACCGGCAGACACCGAAGATGCTACGAGAGTGACAACTGCTGCAGCTGAGGCAGAAAGACACGCTGTTTGACAGCTCAGTTGATGACTGATCCACAGGGTGATCGGAACAGGTGACAGGAACCTATATCAGGATATGACATCATCCATACTGTGACAGTGTGTCTGAATGGCCCGTCACCGGCTGTAATCGCACCACATGACCGCCGCGTCAGCCATCTTTATCCACATGTTTCGTCACCTGTGTGGCTTCAGAGGCAGCAGGGTCGACACCGCGTTTGTGTTCCGACTGACGTGACTACACCTGAAGAATGTCGTCCAGGTGGAGACCACACCCCGTCCCCGCCTGCGTCCAATCACGCGCCAGCACAGCACACAGGGATGAGCCGAGGAGGTGAGCTGCCAGAACTGTGGCAGCGCAGCAGCCGGAACGTTCCGGAGCCACAGACGGACGCAGAGGGCGAACGTGTGGAGAAATAGTTGGTTGGTCAGCAGACACGCGGCCTCTAAAATGAGCCGGCTGATTGGTTGTTTGAGGCGACGCGGCGGCCGTCACCTCCAGACAGGGAAACTATGTCACACACGTGAAACGCGAAACCTGACGTGTTGTAGAAACGATGACGCGACGAAACAAAGACTGGCTGGTTGGCAGGAAAGACCCAAATGTTCGGAGAAACGATGCGAACCGACAGCTCGTTTTGTTAATTATGGAAGAGATCAATAACCACTTCACTTAGCTTCACCTTATCAATACAGAAGATCATATTTCTCATAACGTTAAACTTCTATATTCGTCTCACGTACGGTGAAATATTTCAGTTTTGCTGATTATGGTTTACACACATCTGGGGAAATATTGTACCGTTAATATTATCTAATCGCTCCAAATGTGTTTTATTTGTCATTTTTTGAGCCGTAGGTCATAATTATCAAAATCAAAATAGGAAAAAAACTTAAATTGATACTATTTTGGTTTACGTGTAATGAGTAGAGAATATTTTAAATGTTCACTTTCTTAAATGACTGAAAAAAACTGAGGAAAAATTAATTTTTTGAGACGCACTCGCAAAAAACAAAAGTAACAATTATTTTCAACTAAATTTATTTTATTTATCCTTAATTTATTTCAAAAAAAATGAATATTGGATCCAGGAACCCCAACATCTGTACCAAGTGACAGATTTTAATCCAAAATCTGGCTAGCATCACGGTTTTTATGTTGTCAGTGTCGGTGGAAGGATTTCACGCTTCGTTCCGGAGCTGCGATCATCCTGATGCGCTCAGTGAATGAAGGTTCAGTCTTCCTGATCACAGCGAGTTCAGCAAGCAGGAAGCAGACACGAGTTACAAAGATCATCGGCCCCCCCGACGTCACCGGAGGGGCGGCGCTCAATGCACGAGGCGGGCGGTGCAAAAACAACAGCGGCAGCATGGCGGTGCGTGTCAACTGCCTGCCAGCTGTTTATTCACACATTTAGTTCTTTCCAAACAAACCAGCTTGAACCCGTGACGATCGGATGATGCAGAAGATAGCTACGCTTCAGGCAAACGGCACGTAAACGGGTGGATGTAGCAGACGCCTCGGTGGGCGACGCGGTAGCTGGAACAACGACACGGAAACCCAATGTTTGACCAGGCAAATAAGTTATTTCATCATATCAAAGAGATACGGCCACTGACAACGTCACGGTTCGCAGGGACCAAACGGACGTTCTTGGGTTCCTGTGGAGCCTATCTCAGCATCTTGGGGCGAAGGCGGAGTCACCCTGGACAAGTCGCCAGTTCATCGCAGGGCTGATATGTAGAGACAAACAACCATCCACACTCACATTCACACCTACGGGCAATTTAGAGTGACCAATTAACCTACTAACCCCCAGTTTTGCATGTTTTTGGACTGTGGGAGGAAGCCGGAGAACCCGGGGAGAACATGTAAACTCCACGCAGAAACGGCCTGACCCAGGAATCAAACCCAGGACCTTGTTGCTGTGAGGCCACAGTGCTAACCACTGCAGCACTGTGCCGCCCCTGACGCTCGCTCCGTCATTTGGAAACATTCAGCTCTGAGCAGATGAAATATCGTTCAAGTGACTCTCTGAACGGGGAAATATCAGTTTATACCTTAAATCAATGAACGTAAGCATAGAATGTTTGTTTGTTTGTTCCATCAGAGATTTCAAATTGTATTTAAAGTGACTCCATTATCCACCAGACCTTTTTACATGTGGAACCATAGCAACGGACGGACAAATGAGGCCACAGTAAACCAGACTCCTGTCCCGAGGGCGCACACGCACACGCACACGCACGCGCTCCCAAACCGGTTCCTGACTGCACCCTCCTGGTCTGCCATCAGTCTGAATGTTTACTGCCGGTTTCGGTTCAGGCGACGCCTCAAACTTGTTTCCCATGAAAACAAACAACAGATAAACAACACGCCGGAAACGATGTAATCACGCGCTGCTGACTCACCTGCGGGCTGAACTCGGGTCAGTGGAACGGAACGGTCGAGCTCAGCTCGGCTCGGCTCGGCTCGGCTCGGCGAAAAGAGCCCCAGAACCACTTCCGGTGGCCCAGGTGAGGCTGTGATCAGCTGACGGCCGCGAAGGGATCGAACTCCCGAACCGCCTCCGGTCTGCAGCGGGAGAACAACAAACCTGCGAAGCTGCACGTAACACGAAGCTACCTGCAGCAGGTAGCTCGCAGGCCACGCCCCCCGAACCTGAACAAACACCTGCGGCCGCTCAGCGGCGCGTCCCGTTTAGTCACGCACGCCTCCTCCTCGTGTCCTCCTGCCCCTCCTGAGTGACGTTTACGCCACCTGTCGCTCAGATTGAGCTCGGAACGGGACGCGGCCATCAAGCCGTGACAGTGACATGTGATCTGTGACGTGTAGATTAACTTTTAATCAGAAACAGCCACGTCGTCCCGTTTTTTGATTGTTTCCATCAGTTTCCCCTTTCAAAATAAAGATTCCAGGTGCAGACAATAAAACTCAAGGTATTAAGAATATTACATATGTCACACACGAAAACAAAAGAAATCCAATTTAAAGGGACAGTTCGCCAAAAACAACAAATCTTGGACCATAGCTAGATAGTTGTTGGACATATTTATTCAATTCTTATTGTTTATATTGGAATAAAACTGGTACAAACAGGAAATAAGTATTAACAATAGAGGAAACCCAGTCGAAAGAGCTTCTGTAGCTAAAGCGAAACATACACTCAGCATGTGTCGACCTCAGATGAGATTCGGTTTACGTCACTGATCTTCCTGTGCATCACAGCAGGTTTATTCAAGATATGAAAGTTTCCTGGTGAGTGTGTGATCAATCTGTGTGCGTGTGTGTGAAACAGCGGCAACACTTGTTGCACGAGTTTCGTTCGCGACCAACTTTCAATCTCACTGTTCCACGTAAAAGGTCATCGGGGGGCAGCAGTGAGGCAGCTCTCAAAGGCAAATCAGCACCAAACTGCTACTGACGCTGTGTGAAGAGATGTGAGGAGTCGGGAGAGGAAGGACGGGAAAACGTTCAGGATCTTCTCTGAGAGCAGAAGAAGTCCAGCAGGGCCGTGCTCAGCTTCATCAGGACACGTTTGGCCTTCTTCAGCGTGAAGAAACCGATCGGGATGGTCTCTGTTGAGGAGGAGCAGCCAGGAAGCAGCTTTTCCAGCCGATGAAACGGAGTTCCAGATGTGCAAAGCGAGGTCGCACTGAACACTGACTTTTGCCTGCAAAGCCATTTTGCTCAGAAAATTGTATTTGTAGTTGTTTCCTCGTAAGGAGACAGAGAAATAAACGTGGATGTCATTAAAACTCACTACTTGTCTCTCAGGAGATTTGAAGTCCTCTCAGGCTGCGAAAGCTTCATGACCTCTACGGTTACCCTGAAACTGGGGCGGCCATCTTGGATGTCAACATGAGTGAGGACGCGTTGAGACGAGTCACATGTTCCTGCGGAAAAAGAACATTTCTGTGAGGAGCCGAGCGGCTCGGGCAGAATATTCACTTTTGGCTCAGGCACAAAGAAGTGAAATTATGAGCCCGCGCAGGAAAAATCGTGATGTTTGTCGAAGGAGGCGCGGTCGAACGAACGCGTGAACGATGGCTGTTAGACGGACTTCGCAGATAAATCCAGCCGTCGTGCACGTCAACGAACGGCCGTCAGGAGACGACGAAACCCGCAGCGACACTTCAGTGTCTTCGTACTGATGACCTGCAGACCTCAAAGACACGTCAGGTTCAGCTTGTTTGTCTCAACGGTAACGTAAATAAAAATGGCCACTGCGTCTCTACCTCCTCCCACTGAACCGCCATCATATGTTCCCATGTACACCCGCCTCAACCGGCCACAGGCAGAGCTCAGCGGTCTGTCGAGAAGCTCCACCTCCTTTATCAAGCATCTGGGGTCAGCGAGCCGACGTGTCTCCACCGGTGTGTGAATGTGTGAAAGTGCCCAACGTTGTCAAATAGACGCGGAATGAAATTCCATTTACCACTGAGCTGCTGCCAGATAGTGAGTCCTATCACAGACCGAGCACTGCTGCCGCCACACTGACAACTATTGAATTCTGAGCCACCACCTTATGGTGCTGGAGGGTTTTCAGTGCCCTGATGACCCTAGCAGCTATGTAGTCGGGGGCAGATTGCCCATTGTAGGGGTCTCCCAAGACAAATCGGTCCTAGATGAGGGGCCAGATCAAGCAAGAAGACCCCTAATGTTGTTTAAAACAAGGACCTGTGAACTTTGCCTGGAGGGGCACCAGGGTCCTGCTCTGGTGGCTGGACCGGCCTCCGTGCCGGGTCCAAAAACATCTTTTTGTAGCGGTTACTGATGAAGCTGCTCTTAGTTAGATAGAAACTTTCTATAGGACTTGGATCCTAGGCTGGATTACCTAAACTACCTCATGGATCACAATGACATGTGGACCAACATACTGTACCCACATTATATCTGGATTTATAGGCTCATATGAACTCAAACATTCTAAGTGAACTGTTGTTATCATGTTTTTGTGTTCTGTACAAGTGACATCTATGTCACGTCTGTCCGTCCCAGGAAGAAGGATCCCTCCTCTGTGGTTCTTCCTGAGGTTCCTTATTTCCACTTTTTAGGGTTTAATGTGTTTCCTCACCCGGTTCGAGGGTCTGAGGGCAGAAGATGTCACATCTGTACAGTTTGTCAAAGCCCAGTGAGATAATGTGTAAATTGTGATTTCGGGCTATACAAATAGAATTTGATTTGATTGGATTGGATTCGATTCGATTTGATAGTCATCATGTCAACCCTGCTGCTTCTTCTCCTGCTGATATGTTTGCACACTGCACTTTTAAATGTCAGAGGGTCTGCCGATACCTGGAGACGTAAAGGAGTCACATGACCTGCACAAACACAAGACACACAGCTGAAGCACTTCATTCATACATGGATCAGGAAGAAGAGAGGAACTGAGAGTCCCGGCAGACTAATTTATGACGAGAGACACACCAGACGAGGCTGACAGACACAACAAATCAACGTCTGATTATTCTGTGAGTGTGTGTAGCGTATTTGCATGTATGTAAATGGTTCACACACACACATCCATACGTCGGCGTGGTGTATTTATGTAAATGAAGCCCGGCGTTGTAGGACAGTTATGTAAATCACCGTATTTCAAAAAGAGGTTTAGCAGGAAATCACATAAGTCGCTGGTTCGGAGGCTATTTACTGCCCCGGCAACACAATCACAGCGAGACAATGTGCTGTATTTATGGCTGCGGGTACGGGGGGAATTTAACAGCCAACACTCTGATGAGTTCATCACCTCCAGCAGTCGTTTGGAAGACTTTCTAAACTTTAGAAGGCACCCGTCACTGCCATTGAAGCCCGTCCACTGCAGGTTACCACAAACTGGACCGTGAGTTGGCGTCGCTCACTAAAAAACACAGATCTATTAATTAAGTTCTGCTCCAGCTATCAATTAAACCCTGAAGAAGAGACCGTGACTGGTGGACTGAAAGCAGACATGATGTTGATGCGTTTTTCAGTCACAATGTGAGTGTAGTACATAAAAAAACCTCACCATTGACATGTTAACCAGCTCACACACGGGATTTTCATCGGAGCTGCTCTTCAATAGACTTTTCTCGTGTTCCTCATGGTTATGTGTCGAAATATAAATATTAAAGCAGGAACCTGTAACATCCAAACTATAGCAGGTTGCATATCTTTAGTAGTGTATATGTTTGGCTGTTGCTATAGCTACCATAGTTACTCTTAGTTAGCAATGCTGCCGTCACCACAGCTGAGTGAAAAAGTCTCGTGAACCCGGTTGGACACCAGACCGGGACTGGACGCAGCCTCTGGGAGCGGCGGAGGCCAGTTGGATGTTACGGAAGTGATTTAAAGCAGCTCCGATGAGGACGAGGACTTCAGGGACGACACAACGCTGTTTTATGAATGTTTCAAGCTAAAGTTCAATTGCCATTGCACAGATTTGGTCTCTGAAACGTGTTCCAGGGACGTAGACTGTTGCTTTTAGAAGTGAAAACATTTTCGTAGCTGTAGGTCTCTGGTGGCAAAGATGGAAGTTCCTTTATTTCAGACCTGGGCTCCACAGATGAATCTACAACTGGCCTTCAAGGCCTCGTAGGTTGTGCATTTGCAGTTTCCCTGCAGCGTTTTTCAGCCCTACAGCAGGATCATCCTGTGATGAACCTGAGTCCAAACGCAGCCCGACGGCTCATCGCCCTCTCTAGGGTCTTGTTTGCCGCGGCGCAGCAGCAGGCCAACATCTTTGAGTGTCGATTAACCTCCCCGGGTTGTAAGTAGCTAAGCAGCTAAGTGGACTCCTGATGAGATGCTCTCTTGGGCCTCTCAGTAGCTTAATTCAGTGGACGGGCTTTAAGCAGTCACTGAGCTGAGTGGAAGCCGCCCGCAGATGGCGAGGAGCTGCTGCAGACTCGTTGTGGAGCTGCAGAGGATTAGTCAGATGACAGATGCATCTCGTGGCCTCACTCAGGATGTTCTGCACGGTTCACTGAGCTAAGACCGCCGGGTGCTAACCATCATATTAGCATTAATGACGTTATCGGCTGGGTTAAATCTCAGTGGGTGAGGCTTCACAGTTTATTCAGTCTGACGACTAAAGGACTTGAGCCCACAGGACTCAACACAATGCTCAAAGTTTGGCAGTACAACTCATTCATCATCTCCGAAGATCTATCCCGATGGAAGATGTTTATCAAAACAAATGTGAAGCTCAGGGTGAAAAACAATCTGAGCTGCTCCTTGTTGAGTTATTACAGAAGACCTCAGTTTTACACAATAATCCGTTCAACGGGCTTTCACCATTTAGGGTTTAACCTAAGGACGAGAACAAGTCAGAAGAAGACATGTCCGTCAGGTTTCTCTGGTTATCGTCCCTTCAGAGAAGAAAAGTGCAGGATTTAAGAGTTCACTCATCCACAGGCTGGAACCTGCCGAATCTTCCCAGCTCACAACTGAAACTGGACATCTGACCACCTGATCACCTTTTCTTCTTCTGTGCCAGCCTGTTTGGTTCCCACGTTCCTCCGTATCTTAATTTTCAAGCACTTTTCAATGTTTGTAACCTCATTATTATCATTGTCATCATCATGATAGATGATATTAGTCAATCAAATTTAATCTTTGCTGCTTTGTGAGGAAACTTAGGAAAAGGGAGGAATTGTGACCAGGACAAACGATTCTATCGAGAAACGGCGGCGTGGTGCCAGTGGAGCCACCTGCAGATACATGCTGGGAAAACCCTGGGGCTGGTGGTGGATTTCCACTGGGGCAAACTCAGCCCATCTGCACTGCTGCGCATCCAGGGAAGGCAGATAGTGGACTCTCACAGGTACCTGGGAGGTCACTGGGCTGGCCTCATAACACGGCCGCGCTTCAGAGCAGACTGTACCTGCCGAGGAGGCTCAGGTGTTTTGGAGCACAGGGGGCGCTCCAAGATAACTTCAGTGGTCTTTACTTCCTGCTGCGGTCAGACTGAACCCAGTTCGCCCCTCCCATCAACACACAACAATCACTTACAACTTTGTGTTCACTCGCCAGGTGTACACTGCTTTCACACCCACACTGAGCAATAGTGTGTCCACCGGAACGTATTTCACTGTCACATTCGTTAGTCCTTATCTTCATCTCAAACGCTTTAAAAACTTCTGTACCAAATTCTCATATCTTATTCTTCTTCTCAACTCCTATTTATTATTTGTCTAGTTCTGCTGCTGCAGTAACACTGAAAACTTCCCCTCTGTGGGACAAATAAAGGTTTATCCGTCTTATTTAATCTAAAGAAAAACCATATTTCTTTGTCCAATGTTAAAATAACCTAAATCTAACATTACCTTAATGTTAAATGGAGTTCTTCACCCTCTAAATGAATTAATTCCCATTATGGGAGCAGAAACATGTCGAGTCCCCACAAAGTGCCCATGTAGACACACACACACACACACACACCTTTCCGCTTCAATGCCCAAACCGTCTTCTGTTGTCTGAACTGACCAATGACAAGGCTGCTGTCAGCTCATCGGCCAATCACAGCCCCTACTGTGATGCAAACCAGCCAATCAGAGCACTGGATGGCCCCGGAAACTGGCCTATCAGCTGGCAGGAGACGTTCACGTCTTCATGACAACACTCTGTGTGCGTGTGTGTGTGTGTGTGTGTGTGTGTGTGTGTGTGTGTGTGTGGTTTCCCGACCTTGACCGCTGCAGCAGCTCGGACCTTTTTAGCGGTGACTAGGAGCGTCAGCCATGTTTATCTGACACAAACGACAGAAAAAAGACTGTTACAGGTGACATTTTCTCACATTTTCACCGGGAAACAGGAAACCAAGAGTCCATTTCCAGATGTTCTTCTCCACGTCTCAGGCCATTAACATTCAAGACAAAGACCAAATGTACCAAATCACACATCTGCTTCACTTTACATAAAAGTCCAATAGCTTGCTGTGTTTGTGTCTCAGGAGGAAGTTTCCAACCACAACCTCCTCCAATGTCAGCGCCTCTAAAACTGCGCTCGTACGCCATCAAACCAATGTCAGGAGCATCAGTGAGGTGACCAACAGAGGAGCAGCTTCTGTGTGTCCGACCAGAGGAGCTCTGAGGATTCAGGATCCACGTCATCGTTGGAATCTACTGAGGAAATGTGACCCCTGAGCGTTTCATTAACTTTCCGGGATGGCACATCGGACTTCCAGTTAAGTGCTGAAGCAGTGACTCAAAGGTTGTGGGTTTAACTCCTCGGCCGCATGTCATGAATCCGGTTGTGATTTTGTGTAAGTGTGCAGACTGAAGACGTTTCTGCGTTTATATTAGTGAATGAGGTCCAGTAGGTCTCCAGAAGGTTGTGCAGATCTTTTAAAAGGATCCTGACTAAACAGGAAATATTGACCAAAAACAACACGTTTCAGCGGTTTAAAGTTTTAATTGTTTCAATTTGAACTGAATTTTGTCGATCAATGAAACTGAAACCTGATGTTTATGTATACAGTTTCTAATTAATGTAAATCTGTTCATTGGTTGTCATGTATCACTTACTGTGCACTGAAGTAATTGAAAAATAGTCTTTTGGTGCTGGCAGAGGGAGGACTTGTGAGCCGAGCCGCAGCCAGCCACCAGGGGGCCATCCAGCTGTTCTGGCTTCAGGTTTTGGGGGGTCCCGTGTCATGTCAGTGGAAATGACACGTGCAGAGGATTCACTCTCTGCAGGAGTCTGAGTGTGAGTCTGAGGGCGCGTTTGAGTCGTCGGATTGGCTGAAGACGGCGGCTGAGTTAAACCGATCGCCTGGAGAAAAGATGGCATTGTTCAGAGGAAGACGAGCACGGCGTGTGTGCGTGAAGAGCAGCGAAGGTCGGACACCTCTCTGATGGCCGTCTGGAGAGTGTGCGTGAGACAGAGAGACGGACGTCTGTCAGATGTTTCTAATCTATATTACGGTATGGCCGGTTGAAACGGGTGTGAAGAGAGGGAAAAGGGCGAGTGACTATGAGAAAGACAGAGAGAGACAGAGACGCTGAATGAAAAGACAGAAGAGAAGAGAGAGAGAGGACGAGTGGATGAGAGGTCACGTTACGGTTTGAGCTCCCGGTCTGTGGACTCTGCTGCCTGCACTGCCTCCTGCTGCTCACACCGGCACACTGCAGCCCATCATGACGCAATATGGGTGTCAAACGGCGTCTGCAGGTTCATGGAATCATGAGTTACACGAGGAAGAGGAGGAAGAGGAGGGAAGGAGCACGTTCTTCAGGGTTCTTCAACAGGAAGCAAGAAATCTACAAAAAAAACCCACAGGAGGCGATACAAGGAGTTTTAACGCGGCGACAGTCAGAGAGGTGACCGGAGGTGCACGACAGCCCTGATGGGGGTCCAGAGCCTCCATCCGAGAGCCCAACATCCTCTTTCCACACTGTGAGCTGATGTGTGTTTGTGAGCGAAGGCGCAATGGCACAGTGCGTTGGACTTGTAGTTAGTCACAAGAAAAGGAATTCAAAGGTTGTGGGTTTGAGTCCCGCCAGAGTCAACCTTTAAGGGTTGGTGTGAACATCTGTTTCTCAAGATATGTCTGATTGTTTGTTTACCCAAAGATAAAGAGAAACATGCTGAGTAAAGTTCAGTCCACCTGAAATGAAAGGCTGTAATTTAAACACTGTCACCTATTGAACCATATACGCCCAACAAATGACACAAAACATTGTTTGTGTTTTCATATTAAAATTCTATATTTGTTTTCTTCCCGTAAAACCGCATCATTTGGAATTACATCATCATGCATGAGCCAGTTATCAATAATGTCACTGAATCCAGCTGAGCTGGGCGGAGCTACGACCGTAGCCACGGTTACCAGCTGTCCAGGTTGGTGTGAACATCTGTTTCTCAAGATATGTCTGATTGTTGTCTGATTCATCCCGACATGTCCCGCCTCCTGTCCTGTGATTGGTCCACACACGGCAGGTAGACACTCGTCCCTTTCAGGTTGTTTCCCCAACAATGACACAGTTTCCTCCTCTTTACTGTACGTTGGTTAAAAATAGAAAAAAATAAACCTACGCCATCGATTGAGAGTCGTGTGGTAAAATGGACAGCGCAGTGGACTTGTAGTTAGTCACAGGAGAAGGTTGTGGGTTTGACTCCCAGCGGGGTCGACCTTTCTGAGTTTCCATCAACCTGCCAAGATAGAGCAACAATCAGCAGAAACACAACATGACGGGGGAGTTGAACACGGGGTGGGATTCTAAGTGTCCGTCCTTCGGCCCACCGGTGACAGAACATGGTCTGTGACTCCAGCGGCAAAGGTCATCTTCCACCGGGACAGGATCAGTGCCGCACAAACGTCCGTCAATCATGTCTCCGTTTCAAGATGTCCTGGTTCTTCAGAGGTTCCTGTATGCAACACGTCTCAGAGACCCTCCGTTTTATCCCTTTAAAGGTTCTTTTGGGTGTTTTTTCCTCACTGGACTCGAGGACGTACTCCCATCGTGCGCTTTAGCACGATGGACAGCAACAAACCATGTGGGTTCAAGTCCCACCGTGACCAATGTTTACGCAGATGGACCGAGACCCGACGGACAGCACGTTGGACACAGGATCTTCAATCCTGTCCCATCCAAATCCTGGGCCAGAGTGAAAATTAAATCCTGGTAGAATGACCCGCGCTCCCGTTCTCTTTTTCTTCTTGTTTGGAAGTTAGTATTTAGGCAATGCAATGAATTTGATTTGTTCTCTCCATCCTTTTTAGATGACTTTGTGTTCTGCAGTTGTAATTCAAAAGATATGGCACCAGGAACAGTTTATCTGTGGTAATAAAAGGAGGCAGAAATTTCCTTAATCCAAACAACAACAAACCTTCACTAAAGGGCAGAAAACATAAATAACACATGTCCTGTGGTCCCTATAGTTTCTATGGAGGTTCAGCTGCTGGATCCTTGTTTCTAGCTGTTAGAGGACATTTACAGTAAAAATAAATAAATAAATAAACATTACACGGGTCGCACCGAGCCTACTTTACCTGAATAAACCCAAACATGGTATCTAATGTTGCATTTCATTAATTTATTGAGAATTTTTCAAATGACAATTCACATACCTGAGTTTGGTGTAATAAAAGAAAAAGTACAGATAGGTTTAATCTTGTCTGCTGTGACATCAGCAGATTTACAACCTTCATAAGATGCAAACAATAAACAAACTTTGCGTTGACCGTTGTGCTCCATGCTGTTGTGTTGTTTACCTTTTTAAGTGCCGGAAGTGCAGACAGTGACCGGAAGCACTGCGGGATTCTGGGGTGTGTAGTACTTGTGACTCGCCTTACATTTTTGTGTCACTAAAGGAAAACTACAAAAATGGCTGCCAATTGCGGTCAACGGGCGACACTTGAAAAAACATTAAAAGAAAAAAACTAAATAAAATTACTGTACCGGCATATTTGTTTATTTAAAAAAACCGTTCCATTCCCGCTCTCGACTTTTCATTCCCGTCCCAATCACGTGATTAAGAGTAAAATGACTCCCATCCCGCGGGATTCCCACGGTCTCTCTAATAGACATGTGAACAGTGACTCAAAGGTTGCAGGTTCGTCCCACCAGAGGCGACCTTTAAAAACTGAAAACCTGGAGCTGTTTCTCGGAAATAACCACCGAAGTGAATAAAGATGGCGGCAGTTGTCCCCGAACAACTCGTTTCAACGCTGCGAGCTTCTTAGCGTCCAGCAGAACCGCAGGCAGGGGTGGCTTTCAGAGGGACAGCACGCGGGTCGGTTCTGGAACCACGCTGGTCCCAAAGTGCCATAAAGCATCTTTCACTCTTGTGTTTCCACGCCCACATGCACCAACTCCGCCCACTTTTTATAAAAAATAAAGCAATCATTGCCCAGAAACAATCTTTATTAAGCATTATCAACCCATTTTTTGGGCTCCAAACGGTTCCGGCTGGATTGAGGCAGTTCTGTTGGTGTCTGGCCGAACTTAGTTTGACCCTTACAGGCCTTTCTTTTGACGTCCCTGTTGCCATGGCAACTTCTACTTTTACAGAGATTTCATGTTTTTGGTAACAGTATAACATCACGCACGAACACACGCACACTTGCACATTCGCATGCCCATAATTCCAAGTAGCAGTGTTGGACAAATCTAAAGTACATGAAGGTATTAAAGCGTATTTGTTTAACACTTTTATTCCACCTTCAACACATATTGTCCAAGTACAAGTTTTGTTTATTATTACTGTGATTAACTATAGTAAATCTTTAAATCGATTATCAGCACTCGTTTGAATTAGTGATTTACACGCCTTGAGTTCTGCTCACGATGTGGGTGGGAATTTAATACTGTGGCTCCACCCCCGAACACTTTTTTTTAACCTCCTCTGCTTTATTTAAACATCCATCGTAGAACAAAGATCAGTGCGGAGACGTATGTCAACATCCATCCATCCATTTTCTACCACTTATCCTGTTAGGGGTCGCGGGGGGGGGTGGAGCCTATCTCAGCATCTTGGGGTGAAGGCGGGGTCACCCTGGACAAGTTTTCAGTTCATGGCAGGGCTGAAATATAGAGACAAACAACCATCCACACTCACATTCACACCTACGAGCAATTTAGAGTGACCAATTAACCTACTAACCCCCAGTTTGCATGTTTTTGGACTGTGGGAGGAAGCTGGAGAACCCGGAGAGAACCCACGCAGACACAGGGAGAACATGCAAACTCCACGCAGAAATGTCCTGACCCAGAATCAAACCCAGGACCTTCTTGCTGTGAGATGACAATGCTAACCACTGCACCACTGTGCCAATAAAGACAGAAAAGAATATTAAAGTAAGAGGACAAGTCCACCGTTTTTTTTCAGAAACGTTCCTTTTTGAATGTGAAATTTTGCAAGAAAAAATATGTGGTTAATGCAGACGTTTAGTTTTTTTTAAATACAACTTGCATTAGGGTCAAATATTTACAATATTTGTCCAATACAACAGCCTCAATCACGACCGCATAAACTCAGAGTCAGTCATCAGGATATTTTGACTTAGTGTACGTACGGTGGGTACGGAGACGTAGTCGTAGACGTACGCAGTTAGAACTGTAACGATCCTCTGTTATTCCAAGTGGGCAATTTTTTAACTTGTCCACTTGTTACAAAGAAGCTAAGCTTGCCCAGAGCTAACAAGCTAATATCTTTGCTAAAGTCCAGAATCAACCAATCAACCAACCAAATCCTGAAGATTCTTCTGAAGCTCCAGAGAGCTGCAATGTTCTGCTGCCATCCAAAACTGAGACAGAACAACCGCAGAAACACCTCCACGGTCCCAGAAAAAGGCTGGAACAGGCGGCTTGTCCAGGGTGACCCCGCCCTCGCCTGATGACGCTGGGATTGGCTCCACCCCCAGGGCCCCTGCATAGAAAATGGGTGGATGGATGGAATTTATCCCCATGACCAAAGTAATAATTACGTTTAACTGGAGTAACTTTGTTAATAATATTAAACTTCACACCTAAATTCCTTCAGATAAAGTGACAGAAGCTTCCTGCGTGAAACAAGTCAGGGAGGGAAAGCAAAGATCCCGAGACAGGAAGTAAAACCACCTTCACTGAGCTCAAACTGCTCAAACACGCACCTTGATAACCCATCAGTTATGGGATGGTGGCAGTTCTGTAGTTCGTACTGGACCGACTTGTCTTTCTGTTTGTATTGTTTTTGTTCTGAGTCACGCTGAACTTTTGATTTAAGATGTAAACACTAAGGAAAGGCGGCAGAAGTCGAAAAGTTTTTCATAAGTGCTTCTTTAAACTTTGTATGGTTGCTCTTTCTTTTAAAAGAACGTGGAAGCGATTAAACAGCCGTTAACTGCTCTGTGAACGACAGCCTGAAACTGGCTCATTTATTTTGCTCTTGAATTCACACATAAACTGTGGACAGACGTCACTTCTTTGAGTTAACAACCTTCTTTCTGACTTCACTTGTCAAAAAGACACACAGACTGAATATAAATGTCTGATTATCCTCCAGTCATTACTTTTAGATGATCCTTTTATTATCTTTAGCTAATTCTTTAAACTGTCGTTGTGTTTTCATTGTTGTTGGTAATGTTTTGAAATAAAATTAAAAAAAGAAGCATTAGTTCAGTATGAATGTCTACAGCGCCCTCTGCTGGAGCCGAACAATACGGACACTTCTAATGAACAGAAAGCTGTTTGTTTGCTGGAGATCTTTTTAATTCATTTTGTACATTTTACACGGTTGAACAGTTTATATTTAAATGAATAAACACGTCTGTAGAAAAATACAAATACTATTTGTGAGAAAATTGAACGTGGGATGAAATCGAACGATGTGATCAGTTTCAGATGAGCTCATTCTGAAATCCTGCTCTTTAATCTTGGACCTGCTTTCGTATATGCTGCCGAGTCTTTACGATCCTCCTCTGGAGCCGAGAACGATCAATCGATCAGACGGGGTTCAAAGACAGGCCGCCGATTGATCTGCTATTGATCCCCGATTGATCTTCCCGCACATCGTCACAGGACAATAGAGGAGAAACTTTTCATTTGCTGATGGCTGAAAGTATTAGTTGAATTTCAGAAATCTGAACTCAAAAAAGCAGAAAATTCACGAGTTTCTCTTCTCTGATGTCTTTCAGGTTTCATGTTACATAAAAAACATTAAAGACATGAAAGAAGGTCACAGATATATTGGTGCTGCAGGCGGTTTCTGATCCCAGAAACACTGAAGTTTAAAAGGTCAAAAGGAAGAAGTGAGACAGAAATAACACAAATAAACTGTTGGATCAGAGAAAATAAAAAGATTTCACTCCAGAGCCCATAAAGCTCAGACAACCGTAAATCCAACACTGACCTTCATGTACATTTCAGCAGATATGCGCTCACAAAACGTGAATATCACTTTTTTATTCCTCTGATCCAAAAGTTAAACTCAGTACATTTACATTTTTGCTGATACAGTTACAGTCAAATATTCTAATGTTTGAGATTTTTCAACTGTAGGACAACAAAATAAAAACAGTAAAATGGTTGAAACATTTTAGTGTGTTTGCAATATTTAAAGAACATATGATATCTCTTCAATTAAAGGTTCAATCACTTGAAATATCACAATGTTGGTCATTTTGGAGATGCGCTATTATTTCAACGACACACACACAATTACACACTGCAGACCTACAACACACACTAAAGGACAAAAACCCACTGCAAACTGACAACAACACACTGCAAACTGACAACACACGCTGCAAACTGACAACAACACACTGCAAACTGACAACACACACTGCAAACTGACAACACACACTGCAAACTGACAACAACACACTGCAAACTGACAACAACACACTGCAGGACAACAAAACACTGCAGACCGACAACACACACTGCAGGACAACAACACACACTGCAGGACAACAAAACACTGCAGACCGACAACACAAACTGCAGGCCGACAACACACACTGCAGGACAACAACACAC
>KV751370.1:1201800-1213230 GCA_001698575.1 Mola mola | reverse complement strand
CTGCAAACTGACAACAACACACTGCAAACTGACAACAACACACTGCAAACTGACAACAAAACACTGCAAACTGACAACAACACACTGCAGGAAAACAACACACTGCAAACTGACAACAACACACTGCAGGACAACAATACACTGCAGGACAACAACACACCGCAAACTGACAACAACATACTGCAGGACAACACCACACCGCAAACTGACAACAACATACTGCAGGACAACACCACACCGCAAACTGACAACAACATACTGCAGGACAACACCACACCGCAAACTGACAACAACATACTGCAGGACAACACCACACCGCAAACTGACAACAACATACTGCAGGACAACACCACACCGCAAACTGACAACAACATACTGCAGGACAACACCACACCGCAAACTGACAACAACATACTGCAGGACAACACCACACCGCAAACTGACAACAACATACTGCAGGACAACACCACACCGCAAACTGACAACAACATACTGCAGGACAACACCACACCGCAAACTGACAACAACATACTGCAGGACAACACCACACCGCAAACTGACAACAACATACTGCAGGACAACACCACACCGCAAACTGACAACAACATACTGCAGGACAACACCACACCGCAAACTGACAACAACATACTGCAGGACAACACCACACCGCAAACTGACAACAACATACTGCAGGACAACACCACACCGCAAACTGACAACAACATACTGCAGGACAACACCACACCGCAAACTGACAACAACATACTGCAGGACAACACCACACCGCAAACTGACAACAACATACTGCAGGACAACACCACACCGCAAACTGACAACAACATACTGCAGGACAACACCACACCGCAAACTGACAACAACATACTGCAGGACAACACCACACCGCAAACTGACAACAACATACTGCAGGACAACACCACACCGCAAACTGACAACAACATACTGCAGGACAACACCACACCGCAAACTGACAACAACATACTGCAGGACAACACCACACCGCAAACTGACAACAACATACTGCAGGACAACACCACACCGCAAACTGACAACAACATACTGCAGGACAACACCACACCGCAAACTGACAACAACATACTGCAGGACAACACCACACCGCAAACTGACAACAACATACTGCAGGACAACACCACACCGCAAACTGACAACAACATACTGCAGGACAACACCACACCGCAAACTGACAACAACATACTGCAGGACAACACCACACCGCAAACTGACAACAACATACTGCAGGACAACACCACACCGCAAACTGACAACAACATACTGCAGGACAACACCACACCGCAAACTGACAACAACATACTGCAGGACAACACCACACCGCAAACTGACAACAACATACTGCAGGACAACACCACACCGCAAACTGACAACAACATACTGCAGGACAACACCACACCGCAAACTGACAACAACATACTGCAGGACAACACCACACCGCAAACTGACAACAACATACTGCAGGACAACACCACACCGCAAACTGACAACAACATACTGCAGGACAACACCACACCGCAAACTGACAACAACATACTGCAGGACAACACCACACCGCAAACTGACAACAACATACTGCAGGACAACACCACACCGCAAACTGACAACAACATACTGCAGGACAACACCACACCGCAAACTGACAACAACATACTGCAGGACAACACCACACCGCAAACTGACAACAACATACTGCAGGACAACACCACACCGCAAACTGACAACAACATACTGCAGGACAACACCACACCGCAAACTGACAACAACATACTGCAGGACAACACCACACCGCAAACTGACAACAACATACTGCAGGACAACACCACACCGCAAACTGACAACAACATACTGCAGGACAACACCACACCGCAAACTGACAACAACACGCTGCAGGACAACAACACACTGCAAACTGACAACAACATACTGCAGGACAACACCACACCGCAAACTGACAACAACACACTGCAATTGGCTGCAGAGTCCATTCATACTTATAAAAACGGATCCTTCCAGTGGTGTTTTTCAATCATAATGTTCAGTTATTAATACATTTTCACTCCAGGTTGTTTTTTTCCGGCATTCAGTGCGGGACAGATCTCAGTGCTGAGTCACGTTTAAATCTGCTGAGTCGTGTTTAAAGTTTGTGTAAAATCAGACATGAGGATGAATTTAGTGGTGAATTTTCGCCATCAGCGACTTTCTGACGCTGTTCCCTCGTGCAGCTTTAATGTCGCCATTTCCGGCCATGTATTTTAAATAATAATCTCCTCAGCTCTTCCTTCTAACAAGCTGCTCAAGATGAATGAAGCTGGCGCACGCGTGCACAAGTGGAGTCAAATGACGCGCAAAACGCCCCTTTTAATGTGGAGGCACGTTATTATTGTTATTACTGTTATCGGGGTGTGTCTCGTTTGCTAATTTGTGCTCTTTCAAAATAAAATCTCCACGTCCACTCTCACGTCATACGTAGGACATCGATACAGTTTACTGAGTAATAAAGGAGCAACAGGTGTAGGAAGGCAAATACGTCATCACAGGTTCCCCACTGAACTCCTGAAGCCTTTTGATGCTTTAAAGTCAAATTGAGGATGAGCTACACGTTGGCCAATTTTTCTTGAAACGTTGGTTAAAATGAGCCGAAACTGATTTCAAATCGTTAACACTGATGTAAACAAGGGCAGTCACGCGCACTTCGCGCCCGCCGGGTTTTGAACATGGTCAGAACGATGAACATTGAGAAGTTGAAAGAGACGGAATGAAGAAACTGGCTGTGAAACGAACATCGACGCACCTTCAAAGAATCAAAGAGTTCACGGGGTCAAATCAAAGCTTCATCACGCGTCATTAACACATGAAAGCGGACCGGGTCTTTGATGGGGACCCCGGACTGCTTAAAACTGACCTGGCAGAACACTTTCCCGTCTAGATCTGCACACGTCTAGATCTCTCCAGCACAGACGCGTCCTCCTGGAAGCTTTTGACTCATGGACAGAAGCGCAGTGTCGGACTTCAGCATCGAGCGCATCCTCTCCCCGCAGCTGGGACACGCGCCGCAGGGCGTCACCCTCTCACAGCTGCCCCAGGGCCTCCACGGCGGGTTCGGCCTCGACCCCGGGAGCCTCGGGCCTCCCGTTCCGGTCCCGGTCCAGCTGGGCCTCCCGCAGTTCCGAGGGATGAGCTTCGGGGAGCCGCGTTACCCGTACGCAGCCAGCTTCCATCCCCCGGACTTCAACGGCGTTTATTCAAACTCTGTGTTTCTGTGCCTCAGCAGCAGCCAGGACTCTGCAGGTACTCCTCAAACCTTCACCTCACCTTCCGGTTCTAACAGGAAGACGGTTCCGTCAGAGTCGCGAGCGGATGTTACGGTGTGAAAGGAAGGAAAATCTATCTCATTTCCGCCCGTCGTACCTGCGGAGACACTGACGGGTGTGTGTTTCCTCTCTCCCAGGTGTTCAGCAGCTGGCAGGGTTCCAGAGCGTGCCCGCGCAGCCGCAGTTGCGTCCGAAGGCCCGGATCCGGACGGTGTTCACCGACAGGCAGACCACGCAGCTCGAGGCTCTGTTCGAGCTCAACGACTACCCGTCGGTGGAGGAGCGCGACGAGGTGGCGAGCAGCGCCGGGCTGACCGAGGAGATCGTCAGGGTGAGTGTGCACGGAGCTGCGTAAAACAGTTCCCACGCGGGTTTTTACGCACGAACGTTTCTTTGTTTATTTGCAGTTAAATCCTAGTTGTAAATCTCGCAAGTAGAAGATTCTACAGATTCTGTTTCACGTTTTCCACGTTCTGTCCCAGATTCTACCTTCTTAATGTTACCGACAACACAAGTTTGTCCAAAGTGACGATAGTTACTCGTTTTATTTAATTTGTCCTCTTTTAAAAGACATAAACTGCCAACGAGAACTCATTTGAAAAGAATTCAAATTCAAAAATGATCTTTCTTGGTTGTGTTTCAGCTGCAGTCCGGTGAACACTTTAACTAAAACTGCTCTCCTGTTTCCAGGTGTGGTTTAAGAACCGCAGAGCCCGCAGGAAGCGGCAGCAAGGCGACTCCAAGGTCAAGTCCCTGTCCCCTTCCAGCAGCGCGGGAGCAGAGAGCAAGGTCACCTCCTGATCCCCCGACAGCAGCGCCACCCGCTGCTCTGTGCCGTGTGCAGGGCCTCTGGCCTGTGGAGGTCAAAGGTCAGCTGGCTGCGTCCCGCTCAGTGACTGTGCGTAGGGTCGCGCTCGATCTGACGTCACTGCGGGGAAGTCGTAGGCCAGCTGTTCGGTCTGTGCTCTTCAGTTCAGCTCTGCTCAGCTAGTTCACTCACTACTTATAACTATCAAAGTTTGTGTACTTTTAAATTATGTTGAGCTTCTGTGTAATTTATTGACATGTATGGAAGAGCCGGTGTGTAGGCGTTAAACCCGAGCACCTTCTGTAGCCCGCAGTGGTTTCACGGAGAAATAAATGTAGTTAGTGTGGTTTGAATTCAGCTCTTGTTTCCTTCCTCTTATCTTTCTGAACTCAAACAATTATGTTTTAGCAACATTTATCCAAACCGAGTCTCTGACTTCGTGATTTATGATTTAACTTGTGTTGAAACGCAAATATTGGGTGAACGTTCCTTCACATGTTGCGCTGACTAAGACCGGCCAGTAGGTGTCCCTGTTGCACATCATTTTTAAGCACTTCTGGACAGTTTTGATGTATTTGTACTTCGATTGGGGAGATCAATTTACATTATTTTACTTTAATAATACTCATTATCATCATCTTCATTTTTTATCCAAGTTAAGTTCACATTAGCTATGTTTACATGCACAAAATTTCTTAATCGGATTAAAATGTGAGAGATTGAGCCGTTTACATGGACGCTAAATCAAATAATCTGATCACGACGTGCGTACACACGCACCAGGCTTTAATCAGAGTAACAGCATTTTGACATGCGCAGATTTGTCTAATTTCCCTAAAATAACAACAGTAAAAGTTGTGCTTCCGCCTGTGCTGTAAACAAACGCAGATGTGGCCAAACTTTGCACTTCACGCTTTTCCCTGCAATTTAAACTCGGCACTCTTAAAGAATGGACCTGCACCAGGTTCTGAAAGTTCTACTGTTCTCTGTGATCAAGTTAAGGCCTCAGCGATGCACGAAGCTCCTGCGTTACAGGAGGAGAAAGCAGGAGGACGTGAGCGGCACACCTGCCCAGTGAGGGTAATCTTACTCCAAACAGGAAGTCTCGATCACAATAAGCGTGTACATGGACGCGGTTCGGAATAAGGATCGACATAAACCGGCCCTCTCGATCGGAATATAATTTCTTTCCGAATGAGCCGAATCGGATCAGAATCTTCCAGTTGACGTGTTTATATGACGCATTTTTATTTATATATTTGTGTCCATGTAAACAGAGCTAATGGCTCCAACTGAACCAGTTGAAACATTGAAGTGTTGCTGGATTGTTAAACACAATCCCATAATAAAATATGACGGTGACATAATGAGCAAAACTTTAGTATTTTTAATCAAGGTTCATTTTGAATCTAGGACGTATTTCAAAGTATTTCTAATGTTTGAAATTGCTGCTTTTATTGAACAAAAATCCATTTGTGAATCATAACATGGTTCAAACTTAATTTGATGTGAAGTCACACTAACCTTTAAAATGAGTTTGTGTGACAGAAGAACTTATTCAGAGGTTGTTACAGTCAGAGCGGCACCACCATGTGGAATAAGTCTGTCCTCGGTTCGAATCCCAACTGCTGCTATTGCGATAGAGTGGCTCTGTGGCGCAATGGACAGCGCGTTGGACTTCTAGGAGGAAGTTAGGATTCAAAGGTTGTGTCAAAGGTTCGAGTCCCACCAGAGTCATTAAAGACATAAGAACATGTTGGCGTTGAAACCATGATTCGCATCAGTAGCACTTTCCAACTTTGTTGTAACTAAAGTAATACCCCCCCTCAGACTGACTTCAACATTAGCTGTTTTGGACATGTGCAACATTAAATATTATCAAAAACCGCTGAGTGCCTCTTTTGCGGTTTTGAGCGAACATGGACCACTCTGCCTTTGCATCCCTCATTGTGGTGAAAGATGGGATCACGTATTTAACAGACTTTTACAGACTTTACTACAAGTTCATTCTGTTCCTCGTCTTCAGTGTGGTGCACAGGTGGAGAGGAGGTAAAAAGAAGGTGCATGTCTGTAGAAAACCTTGCGAGAAGTAGAAGAATGGGTTGGAACCATGAGGAGAACTAGATGAGCAGCTCATCCCTGGTTTCACGTGGTGGATCAGCTCTAGTTCCCCACCATAAACAACAACTCTGGTGGGACTCGAACCCACAAACTTTGAATGTCTTCTTCGCTCTAGAAGGCCAACGCGCTGTCCATTGCGCCACAGGGAACCACCCCTGAGTTGGACGGTGTTCACTGACAGTCAGACCACGCAGCCCGAGGCTCTGTTCGAGCTCAACGACTACCTTCTTTGTTTTAGAAGTCCAATGCGCTGTCCATTGCGCCACAGAGCCCCACAAGAGACACCATTTACCCTTGGACACTCGAACCAGGTGAGGAAAAACTCCAAAAACCCTGGACAGGGAAAAGAAGAAACCTGAGGGAGAACCACAGAGGAGGATCCGTCTCCCTGGGACGGGTGGACGTGCAATAGATGTCACAAGTACAGAACACAACAATATTACAGTCTATGGATATGAGAACATGAGAACTGAGTCCAGAAGTGTGTTATTAAAGAGCAGAGCCCAGGAACCAGACGGTGATCCAGGTCAGGACTCCAGGCTACTCTGTCTTTTGCTGGGTAGGTTGGTTGAAGTTGATCGTGATCTTCACCGGATAGCAGGTCGCTAGCAGAACCGTCACGCCCACGTCCACAGGTGGAGGGAGAAGGACTCCAGGGTGAAGTCAGTTACACAAATACTGGGACATGACAGAGTAGAGAGTAGAAGAATTAGGGGTAGAGAAATAAAGGGACTCGGTGTATCATGGGAAATCCCAGACCTGAACTGGGAGCTGGTTCCAGAGAAGAGGGGCCTGGTAGCTGAAGGCTCTGCCTCCCAGATAACATTTAGATATCCTAGGAACTACCAGTAAGCCTGCATTTGGGGAGGGCAGTGTTCTAATTGGGTGATAAGGCACTACAAGTTCTTTAGGATACAAAGGTTCCTGACTATTTAGAACTTTGTAAGTGAGGAGGAGAACTTTAAATTCTATTCTGGATTTCACTGGAAGCCAATTCAGAGAAGCTGGAACAGGAGACATATGATCTCTTTGTCGTGTTCCAGTGAAAACACGAGCAGCAGCGTTTTGAATCAGCTGGAGGGTCTTTAGTGACCTGGTACAACAGCCTGATAATAAGTAAAAAGTATAGTCATGAAAATCTGTCTCCATAAAAACAAAGTATAGAAATTGATCCAAGATTGGAAGAATACACACTCTGGTTTCACATAGTGACTCTGATGGGACTCAAACCTACAACCTTTGAACCCCTTCTTGTTACTAGAAGTCCAATGCGTTGTCCATCGTACCACAGAGCAACACAGCTTGGAGAAACAATGTTGGGCAGCATCTGTTGATCCACCAATGGGGCACTCAGAAAAAGCTGTTTGTAGTCATGAAACTGAATCCTTTGCAACATGTTCCCTCCGAACATGGACCGCTCTGCCTTTGCACCCCTCATTGTGGTCAAAGATGGGCTCATGTCTTTTACAGACTTTACTACAAGTTCATTCTGTTTCTCGCCCTCAGTGTGGAGGTGGAGAGGAAGGTGCATCTGTGTAGGAAACCCTGTGAGAAGTAGAAGAATGGGTTAGAACCATGAGGAGAACTAGAGGACCAGCTCATCCCTGGTTTCACATATTGGATCAGCTCTAGTTCCCCAATATAAACAATGACTCTGGTGGGACTCCAACCCACAACCTTTGAATGCCTTCTTTGTTCTAGAAGTCCAATGCGCCACAGAGCCCCACAGACAGACAGGATGGCGTGGAGAGAAATGTTGAAACAACTTCATTTAGAAGCTACTGTTTTCAGAAACATAATGATTCATTGATCCGAGATGGGAACACCACATATTCCTGTTCGGACTTGGTATGGGACCAGTCACAGCCTGGGTTCTAACTGCAACCCTCAGTGCTCAATTCAGATTGTTTTCTAAAGCTGCCCCCTTCTATGTCCTTCCGGACTCGCTCAAAAGCTGAAATGAATTCCGATACAGGTCACATGGCTGGTCAGACTGAGGTCCCACAGGGGTGATAAAAGACCGATTCAGGCCACACACAGGCCCCGTTGTGTGTGTGCGCAGCCATGGTGGATCAGCTCTATTTCATGACTTGTTAAACTCTAAATACCAAACTCAAGTCGGACTTGAACCCACAACGATGAGTGATTTCTTGTAACTAGAGGTAAAAAAGGACTTTTCACTACACCGCATGCAAAAAGTATAGTCATGAAAATCTAACTCCATAAAAACAAAGTAAAGAAATTGATCCCAGATTGGAAAATTACACACTCTGGTTTCACGTAGTGACTCTGATGGGACTCAATCCCCCAAACTTTTAACCACTTCTTGTTACTAGAAGTCCAATGTGTTGTCCATCGTACCACAGAGCAACACAGTTTGGACAAACAATGTTGGGGCTCAAAGCAGCAGCTGTTGATACACTAATGGGGTACTCAGCAAAAGCTGGTTTGTACATAATACTTTATGCTATATTTTTTTTAAATTTCTAGTATTTTAGTTTTTATTTATCCTTTCTTATACTGTGTGTTGACTTATTTTGGTACTTTTTACCCTGCACTGCTACTCACTTCTGTACTGCTGTGTCAAGCTGAATTTCTCCCAAGGGGGATCAATAAGGTTACATCTTATCTTATCTTAGTCATGAAATTGCATCCTTTGCACCATGTTCAGCAAATTTGCTGTTTTCTGCCATTTCTCATAATGAAAGTGTACCTGCAGAGAAACATAATGAGGAGACAGATGCAAGATTAGAAGACTGTTCCGCATCAGAATTACGACTTCCACACTATCCTGTTGAACTGTGAAGATGGAATCTGGTTGGAATCGAACCCACAATCGTTGAGCCAGACATAATGACAGCAAGATGCGAGTTTATAATAATCGTTGGTGCATGTGTTGGTGAGTCACTCCCGATGAGCCCCACTAGTCAACCTTTGGTTTGTTAGTACTCACCCGTAAGACTTTTTAACTTGTGAGGTTGGGAGTCTCTAAACTTTAAAAACTGCAAAATAATGCACGTTCCCTTTTCTTCGTCAATCTCGTGTCATTAAGACAAATGTCGCCAATCTTAACTTGGTGTAATTCCTTTTTCCACACAGAATATCAATTGCTTCATTTTCAGCAAAAGAAAACAGGCTCATATATTTTGCCATGAATACACTGATGCGCCTGATGATCTCCGTGGTTCTCACACTTGTTTCTACAAGCGAGACTGCAAACAACGCTGGTCAGTGTTATTTGGCATTTCAGTAGTCTTTGTCGCTCACGCGGAGCTGACCTGAGCTTCTCGCTGTGATGCCAGTTAACTGCTGCATCATGTTGGTTGTGTTATTCCTGTTGTCTTGTCCATTATCATCACTAGCCACTATCATAGTTGCTACTGTTGTTTACAACTTTCTCGTTGGTACATGCACGCAAAGCGAAGCCAGAGTATAAAGAATCAGTGCCTCCTTCTCTTTAAAATGTGTATTGTGATTCATTCAACCTGTCATTCATTCAAACTAATTCACATAATATTATCAGTTTTCAAGCAGTTCGCAGTGCATCGTTACAGCCCTGATCACATTTGATGATAAGTGTTTTTATGAGTGAACTTGTGGTCTTTATTGAAATGCCAAAACTCCAACATGCAAAGAATAAATCAGTGGACAGGACAGGTAGAAAAACAACATCAAATTGTTTATTATATTCATAGAGTTGTCACTGTTATTATCGAGAGCACTTCCATGCTGATGAGAAGAAGTTACACACTGAAAATCTCAAACTAGAATATACTGAGAGGGGAAGTTACAGAGAGAGAGAGCATGCAATGAGTGTCTGTTAGGACGAGGACGCCCGACGGCCGCCAGTTTACGCACTTTAAAACAGGGGTTACTCACACACACCGAATGTAACCGGGCACAATTTAAAACACGATACAAAACTGGAGAAACAAAAAAGTACACTTAGTGAAGTTATCAAAATATAGGCTATATACGCTTCAACGTTAAAACAACCAGTGCTGAGTTAATTTCTATGAGAATGAGATCAACATTACATTCTCAGACACACGGATCGATTCTAAATGATTTAAAGGACAAAACCAGCAACTTTCAACTGAGCATGTCAACTCCTCATTTTCCAAATCATCCTCCAGTTTTTAATCTATTTCCTTCCTTCCAGACAGTGGTCATCAAAGCCAAATTAATTTACGGAAACTCATCGTGGAGAGATAATCCAGCAAAATTCAGGCAACGTTATGTTTCAGATATTACTGGCACATCATGGAAAAGTTCCTGCTTGGAAGTAAGAAAATAAATAATAAACCTGCAACGCAGCAGAAAAGACACACCAGATTGGAGTTAAAAATCCAAAACAGACCAAAACTGTAGAGTCCTTTAAATGAAGCAAAATAAACAGAGAATATGTGGCGAGGAAGCTTATGTAATGTTTTGTTCACTGTTTAACGGTGACTCACTAATGACAGTTGAACACAATGTTCAAACCAACAGAGGCGTAACGGGAACATACTGACTGTTACTGTACAAAGACGTGTCTCGCCATCACTGCGTCCACTGTCCACTGATGTCTCCGTTCACCTCGGACGAAGGAGTCAGCAGATTCAGACTCTGTGGAGCGAGACATTTCCTGTGCTTGTTCAGGTTCGGCAGGGGAGGGAGAAAGTACCAACATCGGTTTAGAAAGTACAGCTGTGAGTCATCTGCGTATCGTCTTAACTTTAAGATTTTCACAACATTTTCATTTTCAGTTACAACTAAAGTCAAAAAGCTTAAGTCTGGATTCAGTTAGATGTGGAAAATCTGGCTTCAGTAGGATTCTGGAATCTGCAATTTGCATAATTTCATGTAACGCTGAACTTTGGGTAAGGTATTTTGAGTTTCCATCTACCTGTTGTAGCACTGATAGATTTCAGGTAATTTTACCGGTTTTAAAGTTCATGCCTGGAGAGCTTCTTCATTTTCCGAGAAAGGTGTGAAATCTGGAGTTGGTACTTTTTCCCCCTCTGATTTTCCATTTCCTTTCTTTGCAGTTAGTCACAAAATGCTCAATAGATCAGCCCTCTGTTTACCTCTCAGGACACCACACGAAACTCAACCCAACCCCCTTAACAATGCCTGAAGGGGGAAAAATGGCCCAAA
>KV751370.1:1177109-1187553 GCA_001698575.1 Mola mola | reverse complement strand
CTCTTTAATTTACGTGTTTGCTGTGGTTTTTTATGTAATCGCGTCTCAGCTGCTCGGTTCGAGTCAGCATGGACGCAGGCACAAAAAGACAGATGTAAACAGAGAGGAGCTGCATAATAATCCATACTGATGGATAAAATCAGGGCCGGAGCTGGAACCGTACAGGTCGACAAACCCGCACGTCAACACGTGTTTGTGGAAGACGACCCTGAGATTTCGTTTGTTTGGTAGCATTCGGCGTCAAGCCAGGAGGCTGAAAACGGTGCATCCCGCGGAACTCACTGGTCAAACAGTCAGAGTGTGAACACGACAGGAAAGAAATACAGATCCATAGAGCGCCACCTTGAGTATGAACCAGAGACAAATTCATTTTTGATATTTAAATTGTGTCGTGAATTACGTGATTTTTGTCAATTTTTCTACTTCAAGTCACAGTTTGTGTCTCTTGTTGTTCACAAAATGCGTCACCGGCACCAACATGGCCGCCACACTGGTACAGAAAAACTATTAAATAAGGTAGAATGTTGTTGTGTCCACAACTACAATTACAAACTTCCAGCCACACATGACAAAAGTGTGACAAACAGTGACTGTGAAACTATAAAGCCATCGTTTAAAGCTGGGAATCACGCACGAGACTCGTGTGGAAGCAACCCCGCTCCCGGTTTCTGCTCCGTCATTTTGACATGTCGGCCGTTGATGATGCTGGTATCGTTTTATCGGCCTTTCACCATCTGTGGGGACGTGCATGAACAGGTACCTTTGTAGAACAGCCAACAGGAAGTCTCGCTCTCAGAAGTGACCTGTGACTGGCCAAACGTGAACGGAGAACCTCGAGCAGGTGAAGAAGTCTTTTCCTTTCCAGACCACCAGGTTGTACTTTTCTCAAAGGTTATTGTGGGATTTCTGCCCAATGACACCAAAGAAAAGCTTTAAACATCACGTGTGTCACGACACATAAACATAAACATAAACAAGGAATTTTCTCCTTCTTTGGCCGATATTTATTTATTCATTTGTATTTCATACTGTTCTTATTTATTTCCATTTCTCTAAAATGATGGTGGTCCAGTAAAAATCGAACAGACCCAAATCAAAATATCTGTATTCATGTTTTCTCCGGTGATGTTAGATGGATGAATTAGGCCGCACAGAGCATCTTCATCAGCAACACGCATCTAAACATCGCAAACACGCCGCACGATGCGGGCGCGCAACGGATCCGTCGGACGGGTTTTGTCTGATTTCTGTCTGTGTGTGAACCAGCAGCCCGAGAGAGGGAGGCAGGGAGGCCATGGCGGCCTCCTCCTCCTCCTCCTCCTCCTCTACCATCCAGCCTCCATTTTACAACCAACCCGCATCAGACGCACAATCCCGCAAAAGCAAAGAGGCGCAGAGGAGCGCAGCAAATGAAAAACCGGCGGCCCGGTTTGTACGCAGTAACGGGCACGACCGGGAAAAAACGCCCCGACGCTGCGTATCAGTGAAAACACACCGCGTGAAATCGCGCAGACACCACGAACAGCGCGTTTGGGCGCAGATCTGTGCGTCTGTCGGAGAATGGAGGACGAGAGGAGCGTGTTTTTGTTCTCTCAGCATCCTCAGCATCACCGCCGTCCGGCTGCAGGTGTTCTTACCTGGAAACCAGCCGCGGGTTGATGTCTGAGCACGAACCTCTCCTCTCTGCTCCTTCTCTCAATTCATTCGCTGCACGTCACGAATCGGGTGAAGCTGCGGTGTTGAGCATGCGCAGACCGATGGAGTTCTACAAAAACAAACTGCTGGCCAAAAGTGGAGAATTGAGATGAATGGTTTTATTCCTGAAAAGAAAGAGCCTTAATGTCCAATCATACTTTCATCAAATCTTCAGCCTGAAAAATTGGCCCAATTTATTGATTTATTTTGATATCAAAAAAATATCTTAATTTCCCGAAACGGTTTGTACCAGATGTAAAACATCCCCAGTTCAATCATATGTCAGTTTATGGCGTTTGGTCCGCTGGAAAGGCACATTAGAGGGAACTTTATCATATTTTGTCCAATGACACGGCCTCAGAATGTCCAGTCTGTCCAAAGTGTCCTCAAGGTCCAAAAACCTCTTTCTGAAATTGCAGTTTAACTTTGTGTTTTCCTGATTTGTTTTCATTTTTAATAATATCTCTCTTTAAAACTCTTCCTTTGGACTGAAGTTGGTCCTCACACACATGGAAGGCTGTGTCCAGAACCACCGTCTCCTCCCTCTGTGTGCACACAGGGTGTCGGTCATGTTCTACCGGTGTCCGAATACATATGGTCAATTATGAGCACTCACAATCTCCCTCAATGCACCGAGTGAGGGGTAGTGAACAACTACCACAGCACGAGGGACCGTGAAGATGTGCGCGTCTGGAAACAACTATATCTGATTATTCAGTACTGATAAATGTCAATGTGGGCGGAGCCTGAACGTGCAGCTCTTTGAACCCCAGAAGAAGCTGAGCTCGTCGTCAGGACTTTATTTACAGGTAATGTTTGCACATCTTCTCATTAAATCATCTCTTTCTTACAGTTTGACGTCATCACACAGGCGTGCCAGAGCAGCACATATTTAAACTTTTGTCTTATGAAGCCAGAAACATCAATATCAGGTGACATTTTCCCAGAGATCTCAGAGCAGAGAGCTTAATGACTCTTGATGACCGTCGACAGTTTGTCTGAGCAACAGGAACGAGACACGAATCTACGGTTTGAGGCTCGAAGATGAGATTTAATTTGGGCAGAGCAGCATAAACGACCATTAAGCTCTTCTTATTTACGAACTGGGGAGTTCATATGCGTGCACATTAATATGTATTTAGCAGGAAATTCACGTTTATCATCGCAAGCTCCGCAGCTGACGGCGATGACGCCATGTTGGCGGTCGATTTCTTATTTTCTCATTGGGCCACCAAGTTCAGCAGACAGCGTGTGTATGACAAGGCGTTTTAATGCGTGTTACACACATCTGTTCTTCCTCGTCTCACCACGGCGCTCGGGAAATGACGTCACTCTTCCCGTTTCTCAAATTCAGTTTTAGACTCTCCGCCCCTCAGTTAAACACACTTGTGTTAGTTCGTGCATAAATTATGTTTTGACCCGACAAAACCACGTCGGACTGTAACTGTGACCAGTCAAACTTTGCGTGCGTGTGCGTGTGCGTGGGACGCAGCCGAGGTCGGTCAGTAAACACGCGCAGGCGCAGAACGCGTCCACGCAGCTGACAGAAAACGAAAGCGACACTAAGAGGACAGCTGAGACAACTGGAGCAGGTAACGGCCAACTCTCCGTTAAATGGCGCGAGTTTGATCTCTCTGTGCGCTTTAGGCTGCAAAATCTTTACCTGCTGCAGTGGAGGAGTGAAAGGAAGTGTTCCAGCACCAGCAGGAAGTGAAGTCACGCCTTTGTTCTGGTTTAACTCCGAGCTATGGAACCGTGTTGTGAAATGCAGCCCAGATAAAGCTCGCGGACAGACTGAAGTCTCTCCTGAAGGGGGTTTCATGTCTGTGTGTGTGTGCTGGAACACGAGGAAAGTTTAGACGCGGCTGGAGGCACCAGCAGAGAGACCCAACGTGTGTTATTTGTCCAAAGAAAGAAATCATTAACCAAAGTGGCTCGTAAAAGGGGTCAGAGTTGAGTGCACAGGACACAAACGGAACTACAACAATGTCCTAAAACGCTCGGAAACGCACTCAGCATGATACCAGCTATCCATCTTGTTTTGGTGGGAGTTCCTCAGTTTATCATTATTATCTATTATCATTCAAGCTCATCGTTATCTTTAAACCTTATTTCCCAAGTACATCTTTGAAGTTTTTGCTTGCAGTTCACTCACTGAGTGTCTCGAGACAGTTGTAGCTCCAGATTGGATCGGTTTGGAGTCGTTCTGTCCCAGGTTGCGGAATCAGAGAGTGCCAGAGTCTTCTGTGCGACAGAGAAAGGCAACGCCAAATGTTGAGTGTAGATGTTCAAGTGGTCGTTATTATCCCAGACGGTAGGAACAGGCAGCAGTAATCACAACCAGACCAACATTAGAGAAGGAAATCACTCGGTTATTTAGACCTGTGGCAGCAGCTTTTTGGCAGAATCAGCCAGTATCTCCTGCCTCTTCCTCAGACTCTTCATGGCGAATAGTTCTATTTCAAGCTTGTACCCAACAAATACCTTTTCCTCTGTTTAAGGGTAAGTGAAGGAAAATGTGAGGACTGATTTGATAAAACAGAATAAAACATCTGTGTAAAAGTGCTGTCAACATTCAAACTTGACAAGAAAACTGCATGATGTTCTGCCCAGAAGGTCCCATGAAACCCAAAAGGTTAGGTTGGTATCAATCACAGTGCCAAGATATATTTCCTGATGCACCAACTCAGCCTTGTTCTTGGGTGGGTAGACCAGGGTGTCATGATGTAAAGGATTTCTTGGAACTCCTGGTGTGCAGTTCTGCTAACGGTCTTGTCTTTCCTTTCACCTACAGACATGGCCTCAGCCAAGCTTTCTCTGTCTAACGAGCAATTTTTGTGCTCAATCTGTTTGGAAATTTTCACTGAACCCGTCTCTACCCCCTGCGGACACAACTACTGCAAAGACTGCATCAAAGCCTACTGGTCTGTCAGTGACGTCAGCCAGTGTCCAATGTGCAAGGAGACATTCCGTGAAGCCCCTGAGCTGCAGGTCAACAGAGAATTCAGGGATATGCTGGAGGTTTTCAAAAGGACCTTCATTGCGTGCAATGACAGCAGTCCACCTGCCGAGCCTGGGGCGGTGCACTGTGACCTCTGCCATGGGACGAAGCATAAGGCTCTGAAATCCTGCCTGGTTTGTCTGGCCTCTTACTGCAACGTTCACCTGGAGCCACATTGCACCGTTCAGGCCTTTATGTGGCACAAGTTGGTCGACCCTGTGGCGACCCTTCAGGACAGGGTGTGCAAGAAGCACAACAAAATGATAGAATTCTTCTGCAGGGACGACCAGAGCTGCGTTTGTGCTGCATGCTTGAGGGATGACCATGGCAAGCATAATGTGGTCTCTGTAGAAGAAGAGCTGAAGGAGAAAAAACCTCAGCTGAAGGTCATTAAAAAGCAAGTCAAGCAAACATTGGCCGCAAAGCGTACCATTGCTGAGAAGATTCAGAACTCAGTGATGCAAGGTCGGCAGGACGTGGAGAAAACGAAAGCAGAAACCGTCAAGGCCTTCGATGCTCTGGTGGCCTCGATTGAGACCAGAAAGGGGAGGCTGATTGAGCGTCTGGAGGAGAAGCAGAAAGCAGCAGAGCAGCAGGCTGAAGCCCTCTTCAGTCAGCTGCAGCTGGAGATCACCGAGATTGATCACACAATTACCAAGCTGGAGGAGCTCTCAGAGACCGAGGACGACTTTCGACTCCTCCAGGGCCTTCCATCTGTCCCCTCCACATCAAACTCAAAACCCCATTTCTCAGCCAGAGTGCGCCCTCTCCTGAATCTGGAGACAGTGAGAAGTGCAGTCGCCAGGATGGAGGAGACGCTCAACGAAGAGATGGACAGCATCATCGAAGAGGTCGACCTGGTAGATAAAGAGGAGACGGTTGAGGAATCAGTGCGTACCAAAACAAAGATGGTCTTCAATGATGAGTTGGGGATGATCCAACGGGTATTTTCAGTAAATGTAACTCTGGACCCCAAAACAGCACACCCCTCCCTCATTCTCTCAGGCAACAGGAAACAAGTGAGCGATGGAGGCTGCAAGAGAAACGTCCCCGACAACCCCACAAGGTTTGATTTTTTACATATCGTCTTCGGAAGTGAAGGTTTTTCCTCTGGCAGTTTCTACTTTGAAGTGTTGCTCAAAGGGCAAATAGGGTGGGAAGTCGGAGTAGCAAGAGATTCCATCAGCAAGAAGGGTTGTGATCTGGGCCTCAGCCCTGAGAACGGGTGCTGGACGTTGGGGTCATATTGGGGACAGTGCCAAGCTAATGCAAATCCTCCTGTCATCTTGTCCTCTTCAGTCAAGCCCGAGAGGGTCGGCGTGTTTGTGAATTATGAAGAAGGGTTGGTCTCCTTCTACGACGTGAGAACTCGGGCTCTGATCTACTCATTTACGGGGTGTGCCTTTACAAGAGCTGTGCCACATCGCAGTGTTTTAGCCGCGTCCAGAGTTTACACCGGCACCACAGCGAAGACCAAGATCTACCCACTATTCCGACCCAGTAGTGACAAGGGGAGTAGTGGCCCACTACAGATCATGTCGCTCGGCTGCAAAAAAAAGGAGAGGAGATCAAGTTTGTTAGACTTCGTTGAACTCACAAGTTTTTGATGTGTAGTCCTCCTGTTTTTGGGAACATTTGGAGGTTGTCAGGGAAACTGCCTCGTGCGTATGCCTATTAAAAATTGCTCTATTTCTCATGAGACTATTGCTTGTTAGTAACTTTATTTCACAGCTTTTACATGGTTTTCTTTGACTTTGGGCTATTTTTGGTGCAGCATGACTGCAGCTAGCTGTCAAATGATTGAACTAGTTGACATATTTAAAAATGATATTTAGTATTTTATCAGGAAATTTGGAAAACCCCAGACCCTTGATGTTGGCCTGTAGAGGCGCCATCGACGGGCCCCCTCTGACAAGACAACATAGGTAGTATCAGTGCTGAAATGACGTCTTTATAAATGGAGTGGACGAGCGAAGTGAAACGAAACTTTGTCGACATGTGCAACCACACAACAAGGCAATTTGAAAACAAACTTTTAAATATGTAAATTGATTATCATCACAAGTTTTTATCACGTAATCTAATCAAACACATCAGACTCAGTGTGAGTTTTTGTTCCCCATAATATAATGGACAAATAATCAAAAACAAAACGTTTTGGATGACTTGTCTCAACTCGTGTGAGGAACAGACACAGGTGGACTGCAATTATGCCCTGTGGCCACCGGAGGGCAGTGTAGACAATCATTAACCTAAGGTAATCCGCTTTTCTGAAGAGGGCAGTGTAGACAATCATTAACCTAAGGTAATCCGCTTTCCTGAAGTGTAGAGTTTCACAGACACAAAAGTAAAACAGGACTAATTGTTCCGTGTAGAGTTACAAAGAGACAGAAGTAAAACGGGACTAATTGTTCCGTGTAGAGTTACAAAGAGACAGAAGTAAAACGGGACTAATTGTTCTGTGTAAAGTTACAAAGAGACAGAAAAAACAGGACTAATTGTTCTGTGTAGAGTTACAAAGAGACAAAAGTAAAAGAGGACTAATTGTTCTGTGTAGAGTTACAAAGAGACAAAAGTAAAAGAGGACTAATTGTTCTGTGTAGAGTTACAAAGAGACAAAAGTAAAACGGGACTAATTGTTCTGTGTAAAGTTACAAAGAGACAGAAGTAAAACGGGACTAATTGTTCTGTGTAAAGTTACACAGACAGAAGTAAAACGGGACTAATTGTTCTGTGTAAAGTTACAAAGAGACAGAAGTAAAACGGGACTAATTGTTCTGTATAGAGTTATACAGACAGGAGTAAAACAGGAGTAATTGTTCTGTGTAGAGTTACACAGACAGAAGTAAAACAGAACTAATTGTTCTGTGTAGAGTTACAAAGAGACAAAAGTAAAAGAGGACCAATTGTTCTGTGTAGAGGTACACAGACAGAAATAAAACAGGACTAATTGTTCTGTGTAGAGTTACAAAGAGACAAAAGTAAAACGGGACTAATTGTTCTGTGTAGAGTTACAAAGACAGAAGTAAAACAGGACTATTTTTTTCTATGTAATGTGTCTTGTGTAACTCATCTGTGTTATTGTAACATACAAGGCCCATCAAATGGATTCTTAAAAGAAATCATGCAGTGCATTGTTTCATTCCTTTATTGTACACTCACGTGTGTAACTATGTTTGAATTTGAGACATATTATTCATACAACGTAAGAGACACTGGGCACTTCGCCATCTACCGTCATGACAAGTACTGTGTTATAATCGAAGGTCAGACTCATTCTCGCTTCTGATTGGACCATCAGCTCTACTGCCCGCCCTCCGCCTGCTCCATGTGGCCTTTCGCTGCTCCGATTGCGCCTTCGGCCTGTCGCTCACACCCGCCTCAGCCAATCAGTCGCTTTTGTCCTTTTCACATACGTCCGCCCGGCAGCTAGCGCTGCTATCCAACATGTCGGCTACGTCTGTGTTCCCCATGTGTGTGCGAGCGAGCCGCGGTCTCTTGAGGCTCAGGAGTGGCGCGGTGGCTGCCTCCTCACCGGCCGTGGCAGACAGCGTTCGGACAGTCTCCTTTTTTTCGGCCCGAACGGGCAGCGCCACGGGCGGACTGGCTCAGGCAATCCTCCAGGAGAGACTCCAGCAGCAGCAGCAGCAGCAGCAGCAGCAGAGCCAGGTGAGGCGGCTAGCCTGTGTGTGTGTGCTCGATTTGAGTGTCTGGTCAGCCTCCAGCGCTGTCGGTGGGATAGAAGCAATTACATGACAGGAAATAACCCGCCCACACGAGCTGCTCGTGTAAATGAAATCAGAGCTACCTCTCTGACATGTCCCCCCCAGTCCGGGCTCAGAGCTAGCTTCCGTCTGAGTTATGTGAACTGACAGTCGTGGACTGTTGGGATGTGTCCAGTTTGTTGTATTTGTGATTTGTCACGGCAGAAGCCACGCGTTAAGACTTCCGTCCCGCAATCTGCTAAATGATGGAACGTAAGAAGCTAACAGGTTAGCTAGCTGGCGTTAGCATGCGTCTGTCCCTGAAGCCTGGTGCAGTAAAGCCCAGAGGAGGCTTAAGACAACCTGGAGCTCAGTCCGCTCATCCTCCGACAGCAGCGCGGTGTCCCCGGCTAGCTGTGGAACTTAGCGTCGTCATCCCGCAGCCTGGAGCGGCTCCAGCCAGGTGAGCTGTTCGCAGGTTGAGCGATAAATGGGCTGACAGAAAGTCAAATATACTGGAGAGTTTTCATTAGATAGATAGATAGAGTACTTTATTCCTCCCCAAGGGGAAATTGTAGTGTTGCAACAGCAATTAAAACATTTAGACATTAATTAATTACCAGACATTAAACAGATACACTTCACACAAGACGACACTCACACACATATAATCAAAACAAATCCTATAAACAAAATATACAAGTGAAGAAAAAAATATACATATACATGTGCAAGAATCCTACTGTGCTACTATGTATAAAAATAAAATAAATAACATAAAAAGTGTATAAAGAGATTAGACTGTCCAGATGTGCAAATGTGTACACCGGAAGGGTTTAAAAGGATCAAATCAGGTTCTGTTGAGTCCCCTGTTTTAATATTTTTTCCATTCAAAGGATTATAGCTGGGATGATATGTGTTTGTCCCGATTCGATTGTTTCACAACACCTGATTCGATTCGTATCGCAATGTCAGAGGACTGAGTATTACAAAGAAACAGAAAAGTTAAATCCTCAGCCGCTAGAGACAATAAATCACACTGAGGTCTTTGTGGATAAAATAGGCGATTGGCTCTGTGATTTGTTTTGCTTTCCGACTTCATTCAGTGTTCATCCAGAGTCGTTCAGCCTTCTGCCTCTGTTTGTAGCTCCTGTAGGCGGCGCTTGTGTCGCCGCAGTGCGGTAGCTGTCCGCAGAACAGTTTGATACACACTCGCCTGTTCCTGTGTTTCCAGGAACAGATATAACGTCGCCGTCTGATAGAAAATAAATAGAAATGCTGTGCTCCTGGAGAGGAAATGCATCCATTTTCTTATCCTGTTAGGGGTCGCCGGGGGGGCTGGAGATTAATAAAATTGTCCCATAAAAGATCGCGATACGCAGATAGATTTTTTTTAATTGAATCTTTTTCCCATGAGTTGAAGAGCAGCCTGACTTCAGAGGGAGTCGGTGGAGAACCCAGTGATGATGAGAGCACCCAACAAATCCAAACATCTGGTTGCAGTGTGTCTTCAGCTCCTCCCCCTCCCTGTTAGCAGATGGGACGCGTATGAACTGAAAACTGGTGTTGGGTAGTTTTTATCACGCTAATGTATCTTCATGTGTTCATCGTTCTCATCACTTTGGTTTTAATTAGTTATTAGATGCTATAAATTGAAGATAAATATCACGATTAAAAGAAAAATATAAAAATATTTCATTGAATTTATAAAACCTGACATAAATGAATTGCTTTTTGTATTTGCTTTTGTGTAAATTTCTATTTAATATCCCATTGAAGTGTCTGACTTTTCACATAACTTTTTTATTTCTGTATTATATTCTCTCAACATTTTCCTCCTATTTCCCCACAGTGCCCTGCTGTCAACATTCTACCTTTTTGAAAAGAAATAAAGAAATGAAAAATTGTGAGCATAAAAAGAAAAATATGGAAAAAAGCAAAAACTAAAAGATTACCGCACTTTGAATTTTTCAAATGAATAAATATTATGTAAAAATTTTAAAAGGACAAGTAAATAAATCTTGGAATCAATGCAGAAAAATCT
>KV751370.1:1143086-1159317 GCA_001698575.1 Mola mola | reverse complement strand
CTGGAGCTCACCGACGTCCTTCTGCACCCCGAGTGGTCGGTACGTCCCCTCCACTTCTCGGCTCCACTGCGCCTCTTTTAAAGGAACAGTTCACCCAAATGTCGAGACCTTCGTGCTGAGTTACAAGTGTGGAGCTTCACAGCGAGAGGGCGCTGTGGCTCGGCTTGCACCCAAAACGCTAAATATATACAGAATATATATCAACAATTGAATCCTCGTCAATAGCAATACAGAAAATAGTTTCGTGATACTTGTTATATGCAAATAAACAGGAAGGCACATTAATAAAAAGCCCCGGCTCAGTTAATCAGCTGATCATATCCATGGGTCACACAAGAGACAGGCTAACAGCCAATCACTGAAGTAGTTCATTTGCACCGTCACCATGTGAGTGACAAAGTGATGCAGGTGGAGACAAAACTGAATAGAAACTGACAGCTCAGCTCACCGGCATGGCAGTTTTTGCCACCAAAATCGGGTCCAGTAAGAAACTCGAGGTTACTCTTGGTTTCGGCTCTGTAGAAATCTCCTCTGTGGTTTCTCTTTGTAGTGTTGGCCTGCTGGTTTGTCATCATCCGTTTGTTTCCCTTTCATTGCCTGTTTTAAGTGGTTGGAGGAACATGCCAGCCAAAAACAACAGTTGCTCACTGTTTCTTTTCACAGCCACCACAGTCGAAAGCACAGTCTCTGATTGGTCGACAGTTTCAGACCAAGGCGTCGTGGTCACCGTGTGAATGACTTATACCTGTTTCGAATAAACATGAATAAAGTTCACTGTTTTTTTTTTTTTTCTTACTTGCCCAAACACTGAGTTTACTTGCCCTGACCAAGCAGGCAAATAACTATCAAGTCCTGTTATTTACGCACTTTATAGTCTTTTGAAGTCTTCCTTGTTGTTCTTGTCTTAGCTTAGCGGCTAGTGAAGGTTTCTGTTTAATGAAAGGCTGTAAATAACTTTGAGAAATCATTTTTGTTCTTGGAGACCTGGATCAGGCAGAACGAGCTGGTTGGAGCTATTTAATGTTGTTTTTACATTTAACGAGTTTCCAGCTTCTTCAGGTCTTGTTGCTGTGAAACTCCAGAAGTGCTTTGTGGCTATTATTATTCAGATTCTGTGTTTTCCACATTGTTTCCCTCAGTGGAAAAAGTCCACTGTGTATGAATATTCAAATGTTTCTCCGAGTGAAAATGCTGAGTTTCATACTGAACTGTTTCCGGCCTCAAACTAGTTGTGACGCCATAAATCCCGCAGGAACGTCCAGGTGTGAAAACTCGGATCGGATACCAGTACAGTAATAACGGCCGTCAGCCAAAACACACCTTGATAGAACAAACAGGAAGCAGGTGGAGGTGAGGTGGTCTAAGAGGACAGGTGGGAGATACGAAGTGTGTGTGTGTGTGTGTGTGTGTGTCAGAGGGCTGTCGACGCGCGCACACACACACACTGTGCCCCACAGGTGAGCAGCAGCCATAACTCGACACCTGCTGTCTGTTAAAACAGACAAACAGCTACAACACACACACATAAAGCCTTCAGGTGTGTGTATTGAACTGGAGCTGTAGCAGCTTTATCACCACAGTGAAAAAGTCACAACCTTGGTGGTTTAGACCACAATTCAGTGTCTGTCCACACACACACACACACACACTTATTTCCTGATTTGTGGGCACCTGACTTACATTCATTTCCTTAAGAATTGTAGCCAAAAGCCTTTGATAAAAATGATAAGACTAATATGTGTCATAATCGGTGGAATAATAAACATAATAAATAAAGAACAAATAACACATAAAAGCTGTCCCCCACTCCTGAGCTACCAGGATGTCAGAGGTTCATGGCTGTGCAGTGCATTTTATCTTCTATATAGGCTATTTTTTCCCCATAATGAGCTGGTGAGAATCTTTTCTGGAAGGTTGATTTGGATTTCTGATGTTGTTACCCCACAAATATAGTCAGACAGACAGACAGACGGTCTACCTGTCGACCGACTGATGTGATGATGGAAAAAAGCTCCTCAGGAAACAAATCACTTCAGGAGTTTAGATCACCTCTGTGGAGGTAAACGGGCATGAAAGAAGAGAATGAATGAAATGAGCAATAACCCAGTGTAATTGGACATACTTGTTCCAGGCTCTCTTGCCACCCCCGTACCTGCTCTGACCTCACTCTCTCTGCTTCTCTAGCTGTCCACTGGCTGGAGGTTTAAGAAACGTCCGGGCATCGATTACCTGTTCCAACAGCTTGCGCCTCTCTATGAGATTGTCATCTTCACCTCGGAGACCGGCATGGTGAGACACGCACACTGTCCTGTGTTAATGTGTTTGTCCTTAAATAAGCCCATAGAGTTCTCTCTGTCATTCTGATTGCTGTTTGACTCTTTTATTCAATTCTGTTTACCATTAACACCGTGATGTCATGAGGTGTGAATGAGCAGCTGTTAGCTTAGCTTATCATAACGACCTGAAACACCACGCACCGGCAGCTCTGACTGACTCAGAATAAATGTGGTGTTATGTAATAAACACTGGTTAGTTGAAGAGTTCTTCTGCTCCGTCCTTTAAGATGCAAACAGAGTCGTCAACTCTGTTTGTGTGTGAAGTGTGTCGCTTTGTTGACAGTCATGTCGTGGCCAGAAACACCCAAACAAACGTTCAGAGAGGCTGTGGAGGTTTCCTCACAGGCCTTCTCCTGTGGTCCAGACTCGAGCTGAGAGCCACCACTAATTGAAAACCACACGCCACCACATTTTAACTTTCCAGAGTCAATGCTCTGAGTATTGACAGATAAAATCAAACAAACCAACAAACTTTTGCTTAGAAAATGACAAATGAATTCATCCACTATCAGGATATTTGCCATCTAATTTCCTTCACTCTGACTGATCCTCGCCAGAATTTCTTATGTGTAAGTAACGTGTTAGGGCTGCAATTAATGTTGGTCATTATGATCATTATCAACCAATATATTGGTTATTAATTGATCAATCTGTGGTTTGTAAAGTATATAGAAAATGCAGATACAACACATCTTGACTGAAAAAGAGCATCAATGTCATGGCTGAGGATTAATGCTTTCAGTCCACCCATGACAGACTCCTACGAACAAGCACTGACAGCCCAGGTTTTCTATTAGAAAAATAAAGGAACCAATCCTGCTGACCTGTAGGACTGGACCTTAAATTTCCCACTGATGCATCAACTTGTAGGTGACCTTGTACAAGAAGCTCTGTCTCTTCTTCCTGGGAATCAGTGACTGGTTGAAACGTGTGGCTGTTCTGTTTTGTTTTCAGTCGCCGGAGCAGACGGCACACCGGAAACACCAGAAATGCTGTAGTACACATGCCAGGCCAATAGTTGGCGGTGTGGTTTTGTGATGAACTAAAATAAGCATGCAGAGACAGTTCCCTTCTAGGCCCAATAAAAAACGCGCGTACTACAACGAGGGAAAACAATTGACTGCAACCTTAGTTCTAATGCCTGTTTTCAAAATGTTGCATTTTTCCTGACTACATGGAGCCGGAGATGTTTTCAAATCTTTTCATTTTGGAGCCTGTTTCCATATTGTTCCATTTTCAAGCACCGTTAAAGCTGTTTTCCTGTAGACAGACAGCCAAAACGTAACTAAAATGTTGCGTTCTCACCAGAAAACGTTGTTGTGTAACTGGGGCTTCAATGACTCCAATTTTAGAAATTGCCACTATGCAGCGTATAGTAGACCAGTTTAAAAGTCAGAAGATGACAGGTAAGGCAGGCAAACTCTTACGCGCTCTGGCTGCAGGCAAGGGGTGGGGCTAAAGTAGCACAGACATAGCATAGATCCTCAAAACCTCAATGAGGCTAAGGTGTAGGATTACATTAATTTTTCATGGAAGAAAATAGAAATATGTAATTTCATCAGTCAGAAATGCGTTTTCAAGGGTTTAATCAATGTGATGTCGTCATGCAGATTTACAGCGTGATTATAAGTAAACCTGACTCTGTGTGTGTTTTTCCAGACGGCATATCCTCTGATTGACAGCATCGATCCTCAGGGCTTCATCATGTATCGTCTCTTTAGAGATGCAACACACTACATGGATGGGCATCATGTGAAGGTACACTGGGTGTGTGTGTGTGTTTGTTTGTTTCACAAGCTGCATTAGCATTTAGTCCAGTGAGTCAACGAAATAAAGTGACTACATCAAGACAAATCAATAAAGGAAAAATTCTTTACAGCTGTTTTCAGCACTATACAGAAAAGTACAACTGTACACCTTCTGAACTCAAGTTTCGCTCTTTCTCCAAATAAAACTAGCTTCATCAACTCGATAACTACGAGAAAACGGTGCGTTAGGGGCCAGAGTGGAGACGAGTGTTGTCAGGTTGGTATCCTCACATGGCTGTGGGGACTCGTCAGTAACTCGCTGCTATTGACTTGAGTCGGACTTGACTTTAACCACATCACAAGCAATGACTGTGAAATAAAGAAGGACGACATGAGAGCCCCCAGAAAGTGAAGACAAAACCTCTGGGTGACCCTGGCTGCAGTATAGCTCTGCAGCTCACCTCCCTTTAAATGAGAGTCGGGTGTGAGAATATTCTGGCTCTACATGCTTTTTTCACTCTCCACTGACGGTCCGACTCTGTCTGGCCCTTTGGCCTCTTCACCTCTCCCCTGTCCCCGCCTGCCGTGTCCTGTCGTCCCTGACAACATCGTCCTCGTCAGAGCCGCAGTCAAACTGGCCTCGGCTGCTCTCGAGGCTGTGTCCGCTCCCAGTCTGGTCTCCTGCCGTGATACTCTGTTCCCTGTATTTATGGAGGTGCTTTTAAATTCTGGCTATATTTTACAAACTATACCTTTATCTATACATTTGTATACACACAGGCAAGTTTTGACCAAATAAAATACAAATATAATATTTGTGTATTATTTTCTTACTGATGTACAGACTTAAGTTCACTCTGAACAGTTTCCTGATCACCTGAACGCTGACACAAACAGGCTCCTTTACCCCCCCCCCTTCTGCTGCCATTGATTTACCCACCTCCTCCTCCCCTCTGCCTCCCTCTCAGGCCTCATTAACCTCCTGCTTTCTTCTCTCACCTCCCGCTCACCCTCTTTCACCCATTTCTTCCTTCCTTTCTTCTGCTCCATTCCATTTTACTCCCTCGTCCTCCTCCTCCTGTCTCCTCCAACTGTCATCTCTGTGCGTTATTGACGAGCAGTCTGGAGGTTTTAAGGAGCTGGTTAACCTACTTTTCCAGAAAGAAGACACACTTATCATCTCATCTCCATAACATTGCCTGAGTGCAACAGCTGCTAAGAGAGAGTTATTCATGCTCCATATGCTGAGGGAGAGTCATAAATGCTGCATATGTCCAGAGAAAGTTGGTAAATGTCCCATCAAATTAAAAATACTCTTTTATTGTTCATTTTCTGCCACACATAATCCAGATTATAGCTGCCCCAGACGGAAGAGTTTCCTCCTTAACATGTTGCTTCAGTCCAGCCGGCGAGTAGTTATCTCATGTTTATCACATTAATTTATTCATTTAAATATACATTTCTTTGAGGGGGCAAACACGACATGGGCCACCTGTTAGCAATAATGCTAATCTTCATTTAAAAACATGAATAAAAAAACCTCCAATATCACAAAAAACAATACTGTTAAACTTATCAATATGATTGATTAACTCGCCATAAACTGTGTTATTATCGTCCCCAAGCTGCTGTCAGCTCAGGTCTGTTTTAAATGAACAGTATCCAGTAATAGAACCCTTAATACAGCATTTCCTGTCTAAAACAACACAAACAGGGTGGTGCCGGTACGCAAATTCTTTCATAATCTTCAAATCAAATTTTAGATTCATGCCAGTTCCCACAATTTCAGATAGTATAGATCATGCATGTCAAACTCGAGGCCCACAGGCCTGATAAAATACTTCTATCATAAGTGTATAACAGGCATAATTACAGTTGAAAAACTTTTGAATTTTAGAGTATTTTTTATCACATTTTAAATATTGCCCTTGTTTTACATTATCTTGAAATTACAATTTTATGGCTGTGATTAAACCTTTTCATTGACTCTGGAAAAACTGCTGAAACAGCTTAAAAAAATGAATGGCATTTTCTTTTATTTTAGTTTGCATTTTACATCTTTTTATTTTTTCAAATAATCCTCAGTTTGTTCTGAATTATTCAAGATGTCTTGTGAGCACAAAGTTCATATTTCATTTCATATTTCAGTAATTTGTCATAATACGTCTGATGAAAACTTGGTCAATTTAAGTCGTGTTCAACAAACGTTGACTTAGACCCAGTTTTTCATTTTGGCCCCCTCTGTGATGACTTTGACACCTCTGTTTTTTCACGTAGTTTATTGCAGCTCTTTGGAAATACTCCTTGTTTTCTTTCCAGAAATTTGAACTACTTTAAAACAGCAAAAAAACCCACAAAACTAATTAAGCATGAACAGACTTGTCAGTTTATTTCAGTAGAGAGCTGTGGAGGTTCTGTAGATGTCTTTGTATTGTGATTGTGACAGCCGCAATGTAAGACGATGTTTTCTTACAGTGCTTACATATTTGAGTCTTGTCTTTCACCGTTTATTATTAAATCCAGGTACCCAAAATGCTGCCCCTCGAATGATTTAAGTATGGCAGGGACATCCATCCATCCATTTCCTACCGCTTATCCTGTAAGGGGTCGCGGGGGGGGTCTGGAGCCTATCTCAGCATCTTCGGGCGAAGGCGGGGTCACCCTGGACAAGTTGTCAGTTCATCGCAGGGCTGACATATAGAGACAAACAACCATCCACACTCACATTCACACCTATGGCCAATTTAGAGTGACCAATTAACCTACTAACCCCCAGTTTTGCATGTTTTTGGAATGTGGGAGGAAGCCGGAGAACCTGGACAGAACCCACGCAGGCACAGGGAGAACATGCGAACTCCACACAGTGGTGCACCACTGCACCACTGTGCCGACAGGGACATCTTCAGTGCTAATATCGTCAGATTCCAACGTCATGCAGGTTGGAACTGGATAGGCTGCTGCTGCTTCTTCTTCTTGTCCGTTTCTGGCAGACCACATGCAGTGTCTCATGGTTCGAGATCTCGCCACACCCCTAACTGCTATAATGAACACTGATGAAGCTGTGTAATGATTTTCTAGTGTTAATTTTTACCAACATTGACCATTTTAAGAGGTCAGGAAATGTGCAGTGCAGGAAAAACCTGTTTTATTGCTGGTTGAGTTTTAGCTCCTGCAGCAGTGAGCCAATCACATGTCACGTTAAACTGAAGAATGGTAGCTGTGATTGGCTGTCACTTTTAACAACACTTTCACAACCTCTGCTGCCCACAGTACCCAGCATGCAACTGGATCACAGGCAGTTCCTCCTGATGGAACCAGAATGAAAAATCTGAATCTAATTGTAACTTTTCACTCATGGTCAAATTGTGATTCTTGCACTCATTTATGGAGGCGGAGCAGTAAAAGTGATGGCTGATATTGATTCCTCCTCCATCCGGCCTCGCGGCCTTCTGACGCAGACTAACCGGATGTGATGGGTGAAGTTTGTTGTGCTGTGAGGACCGTCCTCCGCCGACCCTTCGACACGCTGCCATTGTTCGCTGGCCTGCATCTGAGCTGGATCAGACGTCTTATTGTTCACCGGATCACAAACACGACAGCAGTTGGATTAACTGTCCTCCTACAAAACTTTCATGTTTGGATTCTGGCCGGCTGTCTGCGCACATATCACTTCCTGCTGCCGTATTCGGCTAAAACCTCACCTCCATCTGCACAGCACACACGCCTGCCATTCAGCCGCTGTAGTGTTGGATCAAAGGCAATTTATCAAGAACATCCACAACTGATATTCAGGCCCGAAGGGACATAAAGAGTAAAATGAAAATCTTTCTGTCCAAATTTATGTAAAATATGTTTTGAAAAATTCACCTGTTTGAAAAAAACAAACAGGAGAACAAAAAGGACTAAAACTTTATTAATTGGTTAGAGAAGTGCAGTACATGTTCTCCGCAGAGTTACACGTTCAGCATCTGCCTTCAGGAGGTTGTGGAGTCAAAGTTAAAAAGCAGCAGGAAGTTTAAACTACGAGTACCTCCATGTTGTACTTCGGTACTACACTGCAGTAAATGTGCTGGATTACGCTGCATCACTGGCCTGGTGCCAACATGGCTGAACGTGTCATCACACACACGGCTGGGGGAGGGGCAGCAGACGAGGAGCAGCGTTCCCCTCCATCTGTCTCACACACACACACGAACACACACAGCCAGCAGAGAAAGTGTGTGTGTTTGGTGGATTTAATCTGAATATTAGGGATCATTAAGAAAACAATAGTTTTAATTGATCAGGACGGTGCGGGGGGAGGGGCGACAGAGCCTGTTTGTTCAATCATCAGATTTCAGAATAAAAAGTTCCCTGTGTGCGTCTGTGGTTTCAGGACGTGTCCTGTCTGAACCGGGACAGCAGTAAGGTCATCGTGGTGGACTGTAAGCGCGAGGCCTTCAGCCTGCAGCCCTTCAACGGCATGGCTCTGAAGAAGTGGGACGGCAACTCCGAGGACCGCACGCTCTACGACCTGGCCAACTTCCTCAAGAGTGAGTCGCCCACGAGCTGGATTTGTGTGGCAGTTTTCAACATTAAAACCTATTTCGCAGTCGTTTACACTCAAAAACGTCACACAAATTTTAAAGATTACTTCAGTATGAAATTGGGATGTTGGGACCGATTAGCTGGACATGGCTTTATTTATACGGCACTGGAAATCACTTTTCTTCACCACGACTAGTAGGAGTGGGAATCACGGCAGCGCCAACGATACGATATTATCACGATACTTATCTCACAATACGATACTATCACAATATTGCAGTATATTAAATATTGTGATGTTATGTACACTAATATATTGCAGTTTTTCATCCGTTTCAACTTCAAAGATTGTCCCCAAAGTAAAATTTTGTCTGTTTTATCTAATGAAAATAAAGTTTTTAGTCTGTTCTTCTCACTTCACGAATCTTTCATGCAACAAAAAGGTGCAAATACAAGCAGACGGACTAGCAGCGCTGCCGTACATGTTCCAGGCTGGTAAAATGTCACTTATTACTTATTCTAGTGACCAGAGGGAAACATTTACTTAGAATTTCTGTTAAAAAAAAAACGATATTTGGAGTGTTTAAATCAAAATGTCGCTATACGAAATGTTGCTATATTTGTATAATTCCCAATTGTGGATTGTGGTTGCTGATTGGTCCATATTCTCTCCGGCAGCCATCGCTCTGAGCGGCGTGGATGACGTGCGCTCGGTGCTGGAGAACTACGCTCTGGAGGACGACCCCATCGAAGCCTTCAAGCGCCGACAGGCTCAGCTGGCTCAGGTGGGAGGACGAATCAAACGTACCCGGTGTTGTTTCGTGTGACTGATGATCTCTGACCTGATTGGTCCGTTTGTGTCTGTCCGTCAGGAGGAGGAGCAGCGTCTGGCCGAGCTCTCGCAGCAGAAGAAGCAAGGACTCTCTCTCGGCTCCATTGCCTCGCGCTTCTGGCGCTCCAAGCAGCAGTGAGCCCCGCCCCTCCCCCTCTCACACATCCACCAATCACAGCCCGGCTCTCCATCTGCGTCCAGGTGTGGGGAGGGGCCAGAGGAGGAGCAGGAGGGGGAGCGACCTGCGTACTAAAGCGGAGCGCCACCAGTCATGTCTCAGTGGGCAGGTCTGCGGTGCTGGAACATTACTGTGCACCAATGAGAGAGGCTCTTCCTGTTTCTATGGTGGCGGCGGTGCGCGACCGCCCCCTCTGTCATCTTGTCGTCACCTGAAGCTGCTGATTAGTTAAAAGGAGAGAGAGAGGACCAGGCCTGGTTAAACTGTGAGGCTGGTCTGAGATCAGCGCTCCAGGTTCTGAGCTGAAATCAGCGGCGGCGCTTGGTCCCTCGCCACACCTTCAGAAAGTCGGCTTGTTTTGTCTCTGTGTCGGATTGCTGACGGGCTGCGGGAAGTCATGAGTTTATGAAATGTGTCAGGATGCCAGCTGTGCACCGGCGGTGGCGTGCACGGGATCGCCTCACCGCCATGTTAATGACTGAGTTGGCGGCTTCATTAAATGATCGGTCTGATGTTTTTCTACATTTTCCTTGTCAAGTAATCCCACTTCAGAAAACTTGAGCGATGTTTGTACTGTCTGTGTGTGACTCGCAACTCCACGCCCGACACTTCCTCCTCGACAATAAAACAAAAAGTAGTTACTTCCTGTTTCAGCTGCTCATTGTACTTTGTAATAGATGCTGATTTTGTGGGGACTTTTCCTGCAGCTGATCCATCCACCTTTAGTTTTTTAGTGCTTTAGAGCTCTAGTTCAACTTTTCAGGTGTATCAAAGATGGCCGCCGCATCTCAAACCTCCCACTATGCAAAAATGGAGACAAAATATCCCAAACATAAGCGCTACCTTGTTGCGCTGGCCATGTCACAGAAGCAATTTCAAGTTCTCGCCCAGTCACAAGCACGTGATATTAAAAAGGGGTTTTTAGTTTGGATCATGTTCCGTCTGATCATTTGGAGGGGGAGGGGCTTATGAGCAATACTGCAGACAGCCACCGGGGGGCATCCAGATGTTTTGGCTTTCGACTGGCTCTCGAGCAATCCCTCAGCAACACCACCAGTGTGTTGTGCTCGTTTACATTAATTACAAACTACAATGCTCCAGTGGTTAGCACTGTCGCCTCACAGCAAGAAGGTCCTGGGTTCGATTCCGGGTCAGGGCGTTTCTGTGTGGAGTTTGCATGTTCTCCCTGTGTCTGCGTGGGTTCTCTCCGGGTACTACGGCTTCCTCCCACAGTCCAACAACATGCAAAACTGGGGGTAGGTTAGTTGGTCACTCTAAATTGCCCGTAGGTGTGAATGTGAGTGTGGATGGTTGTTTGTCTCTATGTGTCAGCCCTGCGATGAACTGACAACTTGTCCAGGGTGACCCCGCCTTCGCCCCAAGATGCTGAGATAGGCTCCAGCCCCCCCACGACCCCTAACGGGATAAGCGTTAGAAAATGGATGGATGGATGGATAATTAATCATATTGTGGAAATTTCAACATTTTCTCCAGTTCGTCAGTTTTTGGTTCCGTTTTGGAAACTCTTTGTTCCACCAACTGTTTATTTTGTACATTTTTTGGTCTCTTTCACGGTTGATTTTTTTATTTAAATTTGTCAAATCACTTTTGTTTTTCATTTGTTGAGCTACTCGGCACTCTGGGAGTTTTTGAGAGCAGCAGGATGATGTTTTATTGTTTTGAATGTAAATAGGGACGCATTAAAACACATTTCATATTCAAGTGCACTGCATTATGGGTCAGGACTGAATGACCTCGCTGTTCTTCCTGAGGTCTTTGAAGCTCAGCCACCACAGAGGAAAACACTCCGTTAGCCGTGTTGGTCACATATGTTCCCCCACATTCATTCCAGCTTTATAAATAATCTGAAATGGTTTTAATGGTTGCCTGGGTTTTTCCTTGCCCTGTTACTGCCGCTGATGTTTAATGAATTTATGCTGCTTCGAAACACAACCCAAACACTTGCTCACACCATCCTGTAAAACAAGCCTGATGTAACTGTGGTATAACACATTTAATGCTTTGAGTAACTGATCACTTTATGTTTGAATAATCCCAATTTCCACAGGGAGTTTTTAAAATTACTGTTTGGAGAACAAGAGGAGGAGACGACAGTTAAGATGATTTTAATCGTTTGTCTCTTCTGCAGATTTTACGGAAAGCTTCGCGTCAGATGTCGCTGATGGGAACGTGTGTTTCGGCTCTCCTGGACCTCCATGATGTTCGAGCAGAACAAACATTCCTCAGCCTAAAGCCGAATCCCTGCAGTGCCTCGCATCTACAAATCTGTTTTCTTTTCTCCTCCCTCTCTGGTTTCTGCTACATCTCCACCCACTGTAACATCCCGTGAAGGTGTCGGGACATTTATCGGCTCCGAAGCGCCGATGGAAACGAACACATCAACGTCCAGAGGGAGCGGTTGCCGCCGTTCCTCTGAGGGCCGCCCGGTTTTATTTACATACATCTTACATTACATTACATTCATTTTTACTTTAAAATTTTTAAAGTGCAAAAGCTTGACATTCCACAATGTTGTCTTCGGACGTAATTTCCTGATTTATCAGTCATCTAAGCTGTTACTTGTTTATTTTTGCTTCTTTAAAGTTTAAAAGCACTTTTTATCATTTTATTTCAGAAAAAGTCACATTTTTCTATCTTGAAATTTGATTGCTCACTCTTTGTTTTTTGTTTTCTTTTTTTGAATTTGAATCTTGCCATTATTCTTTCAACCTTCTGCTGGACTTCCGTCCAAATATCAGAAGCAAAGTTAGTTTTTCAGTATTTATTTTTTAGGCAGGACTGGGCTTTCTTATAACTTTCAAAATTTTGAAAGTTATATTCAGTATTTGACTTTAGTATTTTAAAATCATTTCCTCGTTTCTCTTGACCGGAATAGACTTCCATATCTCATTAACTCTCCCATAAAACTGGAGATACGAGCAAAATGCTTTTGCCTGGGTAGAAATTGGGCGTTTACTCAGTATCCACCTCCTGTATTCTCGAGTGTTTCCCATGTTTCTTGTTTTTAGGCAGCTGCGGGCCTCCGTACCTGTGAACCTGTTGCAGAGGTCGGCGATGAAGGCTTGATATGCGGGGTCAGTAAAACCACAAACGTCAAGGTAAAAATGAAGGAATGTTGAGCAGCACCTCACAAACGGAGTCAACGCTCAGTCCTGCAGGAAGTTTTACTGAGGAGAAATTACAGGTAATAAAATTTTACATCCTCATAAACTCTGTTTTGGAAACAGTGAAGCTGTGCTCGTCTCTCATTGACTCGAGGCAGAAACGTGTTTTCTGGGCAGGAGCGAGGCTCGACTCGACTCTGCCGCTCGGCTCCATCCGGCCTCCAGCCGAGCTGTGGAGATGAGCCGCAGGAGAGCACAGAGCCAGTAAAACTCCTCTGTGACCGCGTGTGATGAGCTGAGTGCTTCAGTGTGGGAGCACACTTTTGAAATCATTCATCACCTCGTTATCGAGAGCTCGGACCCGAAAATACCAAAACTTACGTTGAACTCTGACTGACGCACGTTAGCAATGATCGAGTTTACAGCAAAATACAGTTTTATCGCATAAGTTGGAGGTAAAGACTCACATTTACTGTTTTTCAGTCCTGAAACTTAACTAGAACTTTAAAATCCTTTCATGAAGAACACGTTTGAAAATATCCTTCTGACACATAGCAGCCGATCACATTCATTAAAACGAGGAGAGAAGCTCCAGCTGTGTGTTTGCTCAGACAAATCCAATCCCATCACCGATTCATGAAGTGCTGACAGGTTCCAGCAGGAAATCTGCAGAATGATTAACCATTTAAAACTTTTTTTTTTAACTCCAATAAAAGTTTTATGGCCTCATTAGAAATGAAGGAAATTTTACTGAAAACGACCAATATTCAAGCCGAGCGATAAACTTCAGCTGTCATTGCTTTTTATTTCCTTTATAAACTGTGTAATTTCAAAGTATAATTGCGAACACTTTAAGCTGTTTATTGATCATGTTCACATCATCATAAAAACAAAAACAAGAAGGTGTTCAGAGAGGAGCAGTGATGCTGCTTCCTCTCTCAGCCCCACAAACCGGGCGAGTCCTGGCGCCCTTCAGTCATGTTGGTGACACACACTCCTCCTTGTGTGTTTATTAATAAACAACATTTACACTCACGGCGTCACGTCAAGCGTATCAGGATAAAGGAAGCGAAACACTTGGATGTTTTCGTACTTCCTCCAATACAGCCAAACCGACGGTTCTGTCGCTTGTTGTGAACAATTTTTTTATATAAAAAAATCATCAGCTGCTGATGGATTTATAACTTTTCATATATTACGGCTGTGGATCCTACCGTCCACTGTCATTTGTTCATTGATTTACAAAAGTGATCCGGGAGAGGTTCAGAGTAGAGCCGCTGCTCCTCCGCGTTGAGAGTAGCCGGTTGAGGTGGTTCGGGCATCTGGTCAGGATGCCTCCTGGACGTCTCCCTGGGGAGGTGTTTCGGGCACGCCCATCCGGGAGGAGACCCCGGGGCAGACCGAGGACAAGCCGGAGAGATTATGTCTCTCGGCCGGCTCGGGAACGTCTCGGCGTCCCCCCGGAGGAGTTGGTGGAAGTGGCCGGGGAGAGGAGCGTCTGGATCTCCCTGCTCAGGCTGTTGCCCCCGCGACCCGGACCCGGAGAAGCGGCAGAAAACGAAACGAAACCGACTGATAATTATATCGATATTAGTTAGCACAGACTTGTCGGAATCGGCCGATATCAATGTTTTAGTTTGAATGAACGCGATGCAGAAAATGAAGCTTGTGGTGGTTTATTATTACTATAATCTGTAAAATATTCTGCTTCTGTTGCATCGTTCTTGCACGTTTGATGATCATCAGATATCGTCAGCTGATTGACATTTTGCCATCCGTTTGGTTTTTTCATTAGTTCTCCTGTTGAATATCAGTTATTGATCACACTTGGTCTTAACTGCTGTGCAGGCAGTGACCTCGATGAGTCAGAAACGTCATTTTTTAGCATAAACTGACAGCTGAAGCTTCCTGGTTGTCATGGAAACGGCAGCATCTTCCTTTCCTGCCGGACCGCCTCGAAGTCGGAAACTCACCAGAAACCGCGACAGATAAAACCCGGGGAATTCCTCGTTGGTTTCCGATCAGAATCATTCATCGATCGTTCTGACAGTTTAACTCTCGAAGCACTTTAGCCGTCAGATGCTAACAGCAGGCTAACAGCCCCCCTCCCCCACCAGCGCGTCACTTTTACTCCACTTTCGTCCCATTTAAACCTGAAGCTTATAAAATCCCTCTTGTTTACATGTGTCACCCCCCGCCGCTGCAGGTGAGAAGGGGCGGGGCTTACACAGAAAACCTTTCTCATGTTCTTCACCCTCCTCCTGCCGTCTGCGCATGCCCGTGTGCAGGTGTGAGTGTTGACGCCTCGCGCGCATGTGTGAGCTCCCGCCACTCGCACCTCAGCGGACGTTCCCACGGCTCAGCCTCTCTCCTCCTCCTCCTCCTCCTCCTCCTCCGACACCTCACCAAACGCTCGTGCCGCCTGTGCGACCATTTGGACACGTGCTGACGGACAGACGGGTGGACGATGGTCGCGCGCCTGTCCGTGCGGGGGGCGCGTGGCGTGCCCGTCCTTTGTGGGATCGATGAGCAGATGGCGCCCGATCGAACATGCATATATTGTGCGAGCCGCCTCCTGCTGTTGCGCGCACGCGTCCCGTGCGCGTGGCGGAAGGCGAGTGAGAGGACGAGAAGTGACAGGAAGTGGAGTTTTTTAATAAACAACCACAGATGAAAACAGCGACGTTTGTTTGTTTTTGTTGTTCCAATTAAAATCACAAAGCTGGTGTTTGTGTGTCGACACTGACAGCAGCACGTGTCTGCTGTTGTTTAGTAAATTTTCATTCATTGTTTGTTTGATTACAGGCCACGTGCGGCCTCCTGGTAGATTATTTACATGCGTGTGTTGCCTTTGTGTCGCGCAGACAGTAACAATAGTGTGTGTGTGTGTGTGTGCCGTGGGTGGGGTGTCAGCGCACGCGGAGGCACGCGCTGCCCTCATTACAATGACAACGCACGCGCACCTGGCTCACCTGTGTCCCAGTCCGACGAAAGTGAAAGTACTCAGTGCGCAGTATCGTGCGTGTATTTTCTGTGCTTTTCTACTTCAGCCGCTCCGAGAGGAAGATTTGTGTCCCTCCTCCTCCTCTCCGTGTTCATGAGGGCGGGTCATTATCAAACAGCTGACGTCTCCGGAGGCTCCCCAATAACTGCACTCATCGTGTTTTTATTGATCACTAAGAATTGGTATGTTTTAATCAGATCAATCAATCTGAACGCCTCCCTGGCTGGCCAGCAGGGGGCGGAACTCTGAGGGTTTTACTGCCACCAAACTTTTTTTATTGCCCCCCACCCCCCCGTGTAAGAAATGTCCATTTTTGTCTCTGCGCATCCGTCAGCTGACGTCACTGTCCGTCAGAGGCTTTTAGATGGAGAAGTTTCGCTTTGAATGAGGACAACTTGTTCTTCTTCAGGTGGATGTTTTCTGCAGAGTCCCCCTCCTCTCCCCTCCCTCCCATCCTCCTCCCCCTCTGTTCCTCCCCCCC
>KV751370.1:1132468-1142940 GCA_001698575.1 Mola mola | reverse complement strand
CGGCCCGGGCCTGCTGCGCTCCGTGGCGACATGGCGCATCTCCTGCTGTCGTGTCTCCTGATGCTGCTGTCCGCGCACACGGTGAGTAGCTCTGACTGCACGCTCGGGTCCAGAGTCTCAGGTTCTGGTGCTGGCGCAGGTCTATTTCCGGCCCCACTGGTTTCTGGGGAGGTTCGGAGACGTGCGCTTTTACGCACAGCGCGCGCATGCGTTGCGGTGTTTCCGCCGCAGCAGGACTCCAGGAGCGCGGTGTTCCTGGAGAGTGCTCTGCCCGCGCGTGTTTGTGTGCGCGGTGTGCGTTTGTCAGCTGGTTGACCCCTCTGCCTCCCCCCTCAGACCGCCTCGTCCGGGGTTTTCGAGCTCAAGATCGACTCCTTCAGCAGCTCCCCGTCCCGCGACTGCCAGATGTTTTTCCGCGTGTGCCTCAAGCACTCGCAGGACGTCATCAACCCGGAGCCGCCGTGCACGTACGGCACCGCGCTCACCGAGATCTTCGGTGCCGACTCCAACTCCATCTCCGGGAGCGCGCCCCTCCGGGTGCCCTTTCACTTCAAGTGGCCGGTAGGTGACCGAATTCACGCGCTTCTTTGAAACGCTCCTCCTGCTCCTCCCGCAGCCTGTTTGGATGTTCTCTCGCTCTCTCACTATTTCACTGTGACCCTGTGCACGTGCCCCCCTCCAACCCCACATCGATCTCGGTCTTTAATCGATCTGCTCCGATCTGATTGCAGGGGACTTTCTCTCTGATCATCGAGGCCTGGAAGGCGGAGTCTTCAGGGCTGGAATCTACAGGTACAGCGCCGCCAGGCGGCGACACGCGCGCGCGCGCACGGTGGAGAGCAGAGGTCATGTGTTTTCTGATAGAGGATATTAAATTTCTGTCAGACTGAACAGATTTCAGCAAATCAAAGTTTTTTCCACATTTACAACTCGAACGACGTCAGAACCTGTAATGTGTTTAGAATACGTCCTCACGGCTGTGCCCGTCGCCCCTCCAGAGAACCAGAACAACCTGATCAGCCGGCTGGCGACGCGCCGCAGGCTGCTCGTCGGGGAGGAGTGGTCCCAGGACGTGCACTTCGGCAACCAGAGTGAGCTGCGTTACTCCTACCACGTAGTGTGCAACCAGTTCTACCACGGCGAGGCCTGCTCCGCCTACTGCCGGCCGCGGGACGACCCCTTCGGCCACTACACCTGCGACGACGAGGGCAACCGCCTGTGCCAGGAGGGCTGGAGCGGCGAGTACTGCTCCGACCCCCCCCCCCCGCCGCTGACGGACCTTGGTGACGTCATCGGCTCGCCATGGTGATGCTGAAATATCGATGTGACGTTGTGCGTCTTCACTTAATGTCCAAACTGTAACGCAGGAGGAATTTTACAGTAGTCAGAGTTGTCCTCCTCCCCCTCTTCCTCCTCCTCTCCCCCCGTTCTTATTCCAACGTTCCTGGGAGTGGGAGGGGCTGGGGGCCGAAGAATGGGACCCCGGGGCGCTTCATGTTTTTGTCCTTGAAATTGTTAAGTCAAGCAGTTGTCAACGCCGACTCGGGACAAAAAAAGATCTTAGGGCTTCTGTCGTGTGTGTGCGTATGTGTGTGTGTGTTGGCTCTGCTCCTTTTGTTTTGAGCTCAACAATGGGCCCCCCTCAGGCCCCCCTCGGGCCCCCCTCGGGCCCCCAGCCCGCCCGCTTTCACAGGGACACGCGCTGCGGCTTAACGTGCGCTGCCTTGCGTGAAAAGAGACGGCATGTGTGCTTTTGTTGTGTGGACCAGCTGCTCCGTTCAGCACTTAACGAGAACTCGTAGGAGTGTGTGTGTGTGAGGCCCCGGCGAGGGGACTCGTTTGACACTCACACACACATGAACTCACAGTAATAGTCTCTCCTTCCTCTTCCCCCTTTCTCCCTTTCCTTCTCTTCCTCTTTTTGCCCTCCCGCTCCTCCTCCTCCTCCTCCCACCAGCCATCTGTGCGGCGGGCTGCAGCAGGGAGCACGGCTTCTGCGAGTCTCCCGGGGTGTGCGTTTGCCGGCAGGGCTGGCAGGGCGAGCGCTGCGACGAGTGCGCCCGGCACCCCGACTGCCTCCACGGGACCTGCCAGCAGCCCTGGCAGTGCAACTGCAAGGAGGGCTGGGGGGGCCTCTACTGCGACCAAGGTGGGTGTGACGGCTCTCTGCGCCGGTTCAGCCTGAGAGCCGCGTCCTGGTGTCCGTTTCCTGCCAGCTTCAACTGAGCCCAGACAAACCCAGACACAACAAACCTCCACGTGAAGCCTTTTCAAACGTTTTACGTCTTTATTCTCCAGCAGCGTTTAAAAGCCTCCCCGTTCGTCTGCCGCTCTCAGCCCTCCTCCCATCAGCCCATCGACTCTCCAAACCCCACGACTAGACTTTTTTACATTTAAGGACTTTTCCTCTATAAATAAATTGGGCACTCTACAATTTTGTAAGAATAACGTGTTGACAGTAACTGTATGAAGCTAAATCCCAACATGTTTTCTCATGGCGGCATTTACTTTATTCTAAAATCGCGTGTTTGTGTTCTTTGACTCATCCGTACGGGTGAAATTTCTGTATCCGTTAGTTAAACAATTATATTTTACAGAGAAAAGAGAAAGAAAACCTTCCCAAACAAGCTTTAATTTGTGCAGCATTTCAAATTTTTGCAGCTGCTCGTTTGTACAGCAATGTGTCGAGACTCAAATTTAAACACTAAATACTAACTTATAGATTATTTAACCGTATTGTGTCAGCAGGTTTGACTTTCACGTAAAGTTGTTACTCCTATGCTGCGTATGTGCATCAACACAGGTCACATGGCTGTAATCCCAGTTTCACAGACTAGTTCATGAACCACGGAGTCCCTCGGGGCTCTTGTCTCGAGCCCCTTCCATTTCTGCGATCAAACTGATGATGTACAATATTTACAGATTATTTTTGGGTTTGAATACATTATTTGTCTTGTAAAACAAACAGATAACTAAGTTTGAAACTTTATTTAATGTAAGACATCATTCAGTTTGGCCTGAAATATGCAAACAAACAAGAAACTGCTTAGTGTTAGTCAGTTCTTGTCCTGAGCGAGATCATCTTAATGATGAATGCCATTATTGTACAGCAAACCTGGTTTACAGGTTGTGTTGTCGTCTAGTAGAAGAAGAGAAGCAAACTTATGCATCTAGAACACACCAACATTCACCCGATCAAAGGAATCAAAACAAATCCGACATCTTGACTCATAAAACCAGATCGGTCATTCGAGTTTTACCAAATCTCCTACTTTCCCCACAAATGTCTAATTTTCACTGCCTTGAAACGTTATTTTGTTTTGGTAGAGAGGCTTCGGTACAGTCAATAACAGCTCTGACGATGATATCAACATCCCGCATAAGAACAATTTTAAGGTACAACCACCCCAGAAATCAATGTGCAGCTTCGTCACATCTCATCCTGTCTCTCAATTCCAGACCTGAACTACTGCACCAACCACAGGCCGTGCCAGAACGACGCCTCGTGCACCAACACCGGCAAGGGCAGCTACACCTGCACCTGCCGACCCGGCTTCACCGGCAAAACCTGCGAGATCGAGACCAACGAGTGCGACAGCAACCCCTGCAAGAGCGGCGGCAGCTGCAAAGTGAGTGAGCGCAGCAGGTTGTCGGAGGTGTCACAATCCTTCCGACGGCGCCAGCTGTTCGCCTCCTCACCCTGCTTCTCCTCTCTTTCTCCTCAGGACCTGGTCAATGACTACTCGTGCGCCTGCCCTCAGGGCTTCTACGGGAAGAACTGCGAGATCAGCGCCATGACGTGCGCGGACGGGCCATGTTTCAACGGAGGAACCTGCGAGGAGAACGTGGCCAGCTGCCGCTGCCCGACCGGCTTCATGGGCTCCAACTGCGAGAAGAGGCGCGACAGATGCAGCAGCAACCCCTGCGCTAACGGTAGGCTTCCTTTGGCCAGAATCAGCCCGACGTGAGTTAAAACTGCCCGTCTGTCTACTCAGAGTGCTGGAAAGTGGTTTTAGCCTCACTGGAGCAGCTCGCTCCACCCCTAATTTATGGCTCTTAGAAAGAAAAATGTCAACGGTAATGAAAATCCGAGCCTGTGAAAATTAAATACAGACACTGTTGCAAGAGCATAAACATAAAAATCACCTGAAATCCAGCAGCGGCACGTCTGGTGTCACCCCTCAATCTGGACAGATCGTGATCCTGAATCAGTCTGAACCTGCAATCTGGTGTAAGAAGAGAGTAAATCGTGCAGCGCTGTGAATCCCTGAAGGACAGTCCTGTCGCTACTTGTTAGCCAGCTGGAGCCAAATCTCTGCTGCGTGCAAGAAAACAACCTGTGATACGATTCAGTGACACTCGGAGAACCTTCACATGTTCAGATTTGAATCCAACCACTTGGGTTTGCACTCGGCCGCCAAGTGAGCTAGATCCACATAGTGATGGGGTCTGAGTTCGGTCCCTGCAACTTACAGCGGCTTGCTGAAGTATTCATAACCCTTGAACTTTTCCACATTTTGTCACGTTACAAACACAAACAAATATATTTTATTGGAATTTTAAGACCAACACAAAGTGGCACACAATTGTGAAGTACAAAGAAAATTATACATGATTTTAATTTTTTTTACAAATAAAAACCGAAAAGTGCAGTGTGCAAAAGTATTCAGCCCCCCTGAGTCAATACTTTGCCTTTTGCTGCAATTACAGCTGCAAGTCTTTTGGGGTATGTCTCTACCAGCTTTGCACATCTAGAGACTGAAATTTTTGCCCATTCTTCTTTGCAAAACAGCTCAAGCTCGGTCAGATTAGATAGAGAGCGTTTGTGAACGGCAGTTTTCAGATCTTGCCACAGATTCTCGATTGGATTTAGGTCTGGACTTTGCCTGGGCCGTTCTAACACATGAATATGTTTTGTTTTGAACCATTCCATTGTAGCCCCGGCTTTATGTTTAGGGTCGTTGTCCTGCTGGAAGGTGAACCTCCGCCTCAGTCTCAAGTCTTTTGCAGACTCCAACAGGTTTTCTTCCAAGATTGCCCTGTATTTGGCTCCATCCATCTCCGCATCAACTCTGACCATCTTCCCTGTCCCTGCTGAAGAGAAGCACCACCATGTTTAACAGTGTGTGTTCACAGTGATGTGCAGTGTTAGTTTTCTGCCACACGTAGCGTTTTGCTTTTAGGCCAAAAAGTTCAATTTTGGTCTCATCTGACCAGAGCACCTTCTTCCACATGTTTGCTGTGTCCCCCACATGGCTTCTGGTAAACTACAAACAGGACTTCTTATGGTTTTCTTTTAACAATGCCTTTCTTCTTGCCACTCCTCCATAAAGGCCAGATTTGTGCAGTGCACGACCAACAGTTGTCCTGTGGACAGATTCCCCCACCTGAGCTGTGTGATCTCTGCAGTTCATTCAGAGTCACCACGGGCCTCTTGGCTACATCTCTGATCGGTGCTCTCCTTGTTCGGCCTGTAAGTTTAGGTGGACGGCCGTGTCTTGGTACGTTTGCAGTTGTGCCATACTCTTTCCATTTCCGGATGATGGATTGAACGGTGCTCCGTGAGATGTTCAAAGCTTGGGAAATCTTTTCATAGCCCAACCCTGCTTTAACCTTCTCCACAACTTTATCCCTGACCTGTCTGGTGTGTTCATGGACTTCATGATGCTGTTTGCTCCCCAATATTCTCTTAACAAACCTCTGAGGCGGTCACAGAACAGCTGTATTTGTACTGAGATTAGATTACACACAGGTTGACTCTATTTAGTCATTAGGTCAACATTCCTTCAATCAGGCAACTTCTGAAGGCAATTGGTTGCACTCAGAGAAAAGGGGGCTGAATACTTTTGCACACTGCACTTTTCAGTTTTTTATATGTAAAAAAAATTTTAAATCATGTATAATTTTCTTTGTACTTCACAATTGTTTGCCACTTTGTGTTGGTCTTTCACATAAAATTCCAATAAAATATATTAATGTTTGTGGTCATAACGTGACAAAATGTGGAAAAGTTCAAGGGGTATGAATACTTTTGGAAGCCACTGTAAATCTTGGTCGCAGCGAAATGTGGAAACTTCACGCCGAGCTTCGTCTCTGCTGTAGCTGGAGTAGTAAACGTACACGACGGCCGGCGATTAAAACCACTTCCAGCCGTTTTTGACTGAGGATCCACACGTTTGGTGAATCTGAAGGTAAAGACCAACTTTTCTCTGGAGGTTTCTCTGTTTCTCTCCGATTGGTTTGACCCATGGCAGCTTATTTAGATGCTCAGAGGATCCATCGAACACATTCCACCATGAACATACCAGCTTCTTTCGCCTTGCTTCGTTAGTTGTGAAACCGCCCGATGCTTCCAGCAACCCTTCAGAAATGGCCTGATCTGAACGCCCACGTGTGCAGTTCATCTGCTGTCAACAGGTTCAGGACTTTGAATGATGAGGCCACGAGAAAACTTCTGCCTTCATGGTCGATCAGATGGTTCTCATGAAGATAACAGAGCATGTGATGATAAAACCCACCATCCCAATGAGGCTAATAATTATTGTGTAAACGAACATCCTAAACTGCAAATTTTACACTTAGGAGAAAAAAGCTAAAACTTTGAAAAACGTTTCCAACAAGCAGCCATCGAGCACATAGTTAATCGTGTGTCTGAGCAAAACTTTACCTGTTTAGAACCATCCATCCATCCATCCATTTTCTACCGCTTATCCTGTTAGGGGTTGCGGGGGTGGGGGGGTGGAGCCTATCTCAGCATCTTCGGGCGAAGGCGGGGTCACCCTGGACAAGTCGCAGCTCACATGTAGAGACAAACAACCATCCACACTCATATTCACACTTTCTGATATGTGACCTCAGCCAAACTAGCATTATTCAAATCAAATCAAATCAAACTTTATTTGTACAGCCCAAAATCACAATTTAAACATTATCTCACTGGGCTTTGACAAACTGTACAGATGTGACATCCTCTGCCCTTAAACCCTCGAACCGGGTGAGGAAAAACTTAAAAAACCCTAAACAGGGAAAATAAGAAACCTCAGGAAGAACCACAGAGGAGGATCCTTCTTCCTAGGACGGACAGACGTGCAATAAATGTCACTTGTACAGAACACAAAAACATGATAACAACAGTTCATTTAGAATGTATAAAACATCCATGAGTCCCAGAGTCTGTGGATTCTATGAGTCCGGATGTATGGAAAGTCTAGTGATCCAGACGCAGGTGGACTCTGTTGGTCCAGGAGTCATTGTACTCCACGTAGGAAGATCTGGGTGTTGCTGAGTCCAAGAGTATGTAGAATCTGTAAATCCAGGGATATGTGAAGTGTAGTGGTCCAGAAGTAGTCTATTGATCCAGAAGCCATTGTGATCTGTGGGTCCCGATTTGCACTTGGAAATCCAGCCTAGGATCCAAGTCACAGGATCCAAGTCACAGGATCTCCTTTCCTAATGTGGCCAGGAGACATCAGGCAGGACCACAGCAGCACCTCCCACCGCGACCTAGAAAAACCTGCAGGATGGTAAAGCACAACGACTCCGGGGAAGAAGTAAAGTTAGTGTAAGGATATGGACATTTACAGGAGCAGAGAAGGAGTCTGAGTCAGAGGGGGGAGAGAAGAAAGCTCAGTGAATCATGGAGTGTTCCCCCAGCAACCTAAGCCTATAGCAGCATAACTAAGGGATAGATAGACCAGCCTTAACTATAAGCTTTAACAAAAAGGAAGGTTTTAAGGCTACTCTTAAAATCAGAGAGTGTGTCTGCCTCCCGTACCAAGACTGGAAGATAGTTCCACAGGAGTGGAGCTTAATCCTCATGGTGCGTCTCCATTTCAAGTGCAGTGTAACTGAAAGGATTTTACCTACAAACCCGAGGCGCTCTGCTATATCTGTAACTTTACAATTTAACTTAGAGGCCAGTGTTGTACTTTCACTTCACCACCTTTTTGCTTCTACATGACCAGTAACAAAACATATTTATTTTTGTTATCTCAGCGATGCTTTAATGGTCCTTCTGACCACTGTGTCAAGTACTGTATACATTCAAGTTCACTTCCATATCACCAGCGGAAACATTATAGCCATGAACACATAATAATCTACTAATCTGCACTACTCTGACATACAGTTGTCAAAAAAAAACAGGTCTTTTCTTGCATTTGGCCGCGGTATTCAATATCCTTTTTTATACCAGTATTCTTATCAGTATTTGGAAATCTGGTATTGTGAGTCCACATGATGAGTACCTGAAATTTTGGTCCTGTATTAAATTTGAATACCTTTGCTGAACTATAATTTTCAGTGCAAAGTTTTACTTCTAACAAAGTATTTCTAGTCTGGTTTTACTGCTGCTTGGAAAGACTTGAAAGGTAAAAGTTAAAAAAGAGCAGCATGTTTTTCAGCATGTTTTTCTAAAACTCATTTATCCAAACAAAATGTTGTTTTCTTGTTGTATTCTAACGTCAAAATGTGCCAGATTTAATTTGCACATGAATATATCTATTTTTCAGATGCAAATGGACTCCAATGTTTTGTCCGTGTTACGTGTGAAACCCACTGCTGAGAGCCTTAAACCGGCTAGCAGCAGTTAGCCGCTAACACAAGGACGAAGAAAAGCTGCAGAAAATGTCACAGAGGTCACATGGCATCTATAAATAATCTGTCCGTCCCTTCCTGTTGAAGGGTTTTCAGAAAGTTTTTCCTGATCTCAGTCGAGGCTCAATGAACGGACGATGTTGGAAAACTTTGGAATATGCAATGAAAAAAAGACTTGATGGTAAAAGATTTTTTCTGTGCTGGTTGATGCGTATTGAAAACGTTGACTAGTCAGTGACTCAGAGAATACTGGGATGCCATCTAAAATCACACCAAGTTGCTGGTATTTTGTTATGTGTCATCTGCGTAAATACAGATTTGTCCTTTATCCCCAATCCGACACTCTAAAAGAGCAGTGGGCCGAGAGTCGGGCCCCGCAGGACGCCATAGTTACTGTGGTGGAGTTAAAACCGTCTCAAAGGGCTTCACTCAGTCCAATCTGACTGAAAAAACTGAAGTAGTTCATAATCTTTAACATCAGATGTATATGGAATCACTTCCTGAAGCACCTAAGATTGGGATCTTTAAAATTGGGGTTGCTGTTCCTCCTGCTGTCCTGGGGCAGAACGTTATTTTACCACAGGCCCGATGTGGGAGAAACATTGCATCTGTGTGCACAAAGTTGTTTGTCACAGAGAACTCGATCTTTCCTTCATTGACAAAATGAGTTACACATCTTTCTCAACAGTAAATTGACGTATAATCGGGATGATTCGAAACAGCTGAGCAGTTTTTTCTCAGATTTAAGTAAGAGGTCTGTCCATGAAGCCTTGAACTCCAGATGTGATAGAACAGTGACTGTTTGTGACAACCGTGACATTTTGGTTCCTTTTTTTACGATTTTGTTGTGCCAAAGAGCAGAAAAATGGCCGAGGACAACAGAAAGTTGGCTGCAGAAGAATCCTTTTTTTAAAGGAATATTACATAAACTTTAAGCTCACCACTGATACAGGAGCTCAGATTTTTAAAGAGCTGTTTTTCATGATTGTTTGGGTTTAAATCCCTGTGCGTCTCATGTAGGAGCCTCCAAATGGGTCTTATCACGTCCCGTCAGCAGCACAAACACACTCAGGCCTGTTTTCAGAGCCCCTTAGCGTCCACTTGGCTGCGCCGGTTGCGTCCCGGCGCCACAGGCGGGAGCCTGCCTGATTGGTCCACTGCTCATTTCTCTCCCAGCGCTCCGTTTGTGTGCCAAAAACCCTCACAGGGATTTACAAAACGCCTCAGAATGCAGCGTGCACCGTGTGTGGGGGAGATCCACTCGTCTTCAACTGATTCCTCTCTTTCCGTCTCTGCTGAGTGTTTTACAAAACACACCATCAGTTTCTTGGATTGTTTCCCACCTACATTTCTTCATGAAATCGGCCGGCGGAGCCTTGAGACGCGCCACCCGTCGCCGTGCGAATGGTGGAACACGTCCAGGATGTCTGACAGACCGAGACGTCACCTGTCAGTCGACTGAACCGTCTTTCTTGGAGCAGACAGGCAATCGGGGTCAAACGGCTCCACTGGCACCGCAACATGAAACTTATCGCTGCAGCATCCCAGCTGAGAGTCATCCCTCAGGTCCTCGTTAGTGAGCAGGAACGCCGAGGTCTTATCTCTCATCTGCAGCCATTCCTGCCTTTCAGCAAACCGCTCGTGGCGCCGGGTTGCAACACAGCTGCGGTTTGCTTTCACAGCCGGCAGGTCTGAACACCTCCAGTGCCGCTGCCAAACCGAGGCAGCCGCAAGCAGAAAGGCCAGGCTCATCCGGCCCAGAGGAGATCCCTGAAGGGAAACGCTCCTCTGTGAGGAGACATAAAGTCCCTAAAGGTCCGCTTTATTTAGCAGATGGACACAAAGCCGTCACTGGCTCGTGTGCAACAGGGAGAACA
>KV751370.1:1115482-1132361 GCA_001698575.1 Mola mola | reverse complement strand
TGACGGCCACTGCTCTTCCTTTCTGACTGATTGTCCAGCCAAGTAAAAGAATTCAGGCTCTCATTGTTTGACATCAGATAACGTTTTGCAGATTTGCAGAATGTTTCTGCGTTGCTAACATTAGCCTCATTAATCAACACTGACTTTCAGACTCGTCAGCGAGTGTTTTCCCACCACAGCTGCACCAGATTCTCCCTCCCACCACAACATGACATGACTTTGACTCATTTTTTCTCAACCGCCTCTCTGCCTGCGAGACGAGTCTCAGGGCACCATGAGCCACTGCCAGCTTCATCAACGACAAATGTTACTTTTAATGGTTTGGTGAAATTGTCTTGTTGTTTTATTTTATCTTGATTCTCTTGGAGCGTGATTGATTATAGGTTGGCGGTAAATTGTGAGCCTCTGATTGGACGTTTAACTGGAAGCGCTCTGTGTCTTCGTGCCTGCAGGCGCTCAGTGTCTGGACCTCGGTAAGCGCGTCATGTGCCGCTGCCAGCCCGGCTTCACCGGAACTCACTGCGAGAACAACATCGACGACTGCGCCGGGAACCCCTGCCGCAATGCCGGCACCTGCGTCGACGGCGTCAACGACTTCACGTGCACGTGCACGCTGGGCTACACTAGCAAGGACTGCTCGGTGCGCACCAGCCCCTGCGACCACCTCCCCTGCGACAACGGCGGCATCTGCTACGCCCACTTTTCCGGCCCCGTGTGCCAGTGTCCCCAGGGCTTCATGGGCGCCCGCTGCGAATACTCTGTCGCCAAGCCCACCGCAAAGTCACCTGAAAACGCCGACACGCCGCCTGCGCTGATCGCCGCCGTCGCCCTCGGCCTGGTGACGCTGGCCATGCTGCTGTGCTCCGCTGTCCACATTCTGCACCAGCTCCGCCGGGGCCGGGCGCTGACCGCCATGTCCACATCGGTGAAGAACGACCTGGAGACGGTGAACAACCGCAACGCTGTCATCGGTGGGGGCGGGTCCAATAACGGGAGCTTGCTGGGAGCGCCGCTGAGCAGCCTAAGGGAGAAGGAGGCCTTCCTCATCCCTGGGGGGCATCTCAAAGTGTCAAATAAGGACGCAGCGCTGGTGGAGAAGGGCAGCGACAACGTGGCCATGTTCAAAAACAAAATGGCTGACTGCAACCTGGTGAAGGAGGAGCAGCAGCAGCAGCACTTGTCCAAGATCAGGTTTGACCCGTAAGGATGTTTGTGACCACAAGCCTGAGTGTTTGTTGTCCGTTGTCTGTTCGTTGTCGCTCCTTCAGAGTCATCGTCGCTTCCAACCTGCTCTCTCTCCCCTCTAACAGGAAGAAGTGCGACTCGTCTATCGTCGTCCCTCCGCTCAGCTTTGCGAAGGACAGTTTGTTTCACCCGGTGTTCATCATCCCCGAGCAGATGGAACAGTGTGTGTTTGCTACTGAGGTGAAGGGTCGTGAACACCTATGGTTTTGTATTTTTCAATCTTTGCTAAATCATTTCTTTGTTTACTCTGCCAGCCTCCAGATTGTCTACAAACAAACAAACAAACAAACAAACAAACAAAACTTTAAAATGACCATAAAAATATATATATTTCGTTAAATTATTGTTTTGAACCATTATTCGTTCTGCATTTATCCAAACTAACCTAAATATTTGTTGTAACACCAAAATAAGGTTAATTCTAATTACAATTTATTGTTTTTTCTTTCTTTTTTTTTTGACTGTTCATATAAAAGCACTTAATTTTGAAACATAAGCACATTACCATATTTAGTTAAGGAGTAAACTCAACAATTTAAACAACAATTTAAAGTTTTTGGTCAAAATGTGACTTCTTCTTAATCTTAATAAAAAAAAGTCATGTAGCTTAGATAAAGTAATTCAGCAACATCAGGTCACATGATGAGGACATGATCAGACATCGTCAGGACATTAATCTCATTCCACATCGTTCACCCTGTTCTGGAAATGAAAGTCAACGCATACACAGATGACTCACCGCTGTTTGTCTCTGTCGTTCTCAGGTATAACCTCCACTTCTCGGGCTGGCGGCGGAAGAACCGAGGCGCTGAAACCTGTTCACCCGAGGATCCATTCCACACACATTACTTTATTTAATATTTATTACGGCTGCTCACGGAGAGACACAAAAGGACAGTTGTAGCTCCTCCTGCTGTTTGGATCGCAGTGACTCTGAAAGGAGGGACCGAAAGGACAGACTGAATGTCTGGCATTGTTTGCACTATTTATCTTTTTATATACCTTACATTTTAATATAAAACTTCAGTCCGTGTATCTGAATTCGTTTGGATCCAATGTGAAAGAGAGGACGTGAAAATTTGGAGATGTCCAACAATCGGAAAGACCGGTGCCTTACCTGCCATCCCCCATCACCATGGCAACCTGTCCAACTTCACAGGACGTTTTTCTTCAGCTCAGACTGCCTGAAAATTTCTATATTTGTATTTTTTGTCTGAAATTTGAACCTTGTAGAATGTGAAGCATCACATCGTGGCCTATTCGAAGAGCGACAGCAGACCTACAATCAACCAATCGCGTGAACTCAGAAGTGCCACCTCTTCTTTAAAAAACAAAAAGTCTGCAACAGGACTGTGATCGACTCCTCCAGAACCTGTGAAATCCAGAATGTTCACTCGCGTCCCGTCTCTCTACCTCTGTGACCACCAGCTCTCTCCGACGTTTCCACCTCATGATCGTCCACTCTGGACGAATTAGTGAAACCGTCCACATATTTTGACCGTTTGGTCCTCCTGTCATTCATCTGTTCCGCCGCTGTTTTTTCCCTAATCAGATAAGCAGCGTTTTCACTCTCACAGCACACAGGCAGGAAGAGAGGCCACATTCCTCAAACTGGACACAGCAGAACCAACAGACGGACTTCAAAGACACTCTTTTGATTATTTCCTTTTTTAATTTTACTATTTTATCCATTTGATACCAAAAATGCGTGTTGTCCCAGTGTAGTCTTTGTCTTCGTGCTGTGGTGGTTAATTTAAAGAACAATGCAATGTGTACATATCGTGCAGGAGATAGCTGTCGTCTTATTTAAGTTTTCCTTTGTAAATAATGTTGTATTTATGACAGAGAATTGTATATATGTCTATGTTAATGTGCCTCATGTCTGCCACAATCAAGAAAAATATATTTTTCATAAATAAATTAGGAAAATAGCATTAATGCTACAGAGTTGATTCACTTTTTTTTCACTTCCTACTTAACGTTTAGGCATCTTTTAAAAAGATCAAAAACCAAACTGAAAATGTTTCCAAAGTTGGTTTCTGTCATTTCGTCACACTGATGTGTTCGTTTTTATCACCAGTTTGGGTTTAATTAGTTATTTATAGCTTATATCAGGATCTGGCAGTGCTGGTATCTGTGATGTTTGTGTACGCCGGGAGGATAAAAAGTCTGTTGGAGGTTCTGTCACTCATGATTTGTCGAGGAAACGTGACATCACAGCACAGACAACAAGACAAACAAAGAGCCGCTTTCAGGTTCGTATCCTGATGTCAGAATCACTCGTTACACACCTGACAATCAGTGAAGTCCGTGAATCTCTTTATGCTAAGCTACGGTAGCTCACTGCCGAAGCCGCAGCCTCACCTGGACGTTACCCAATATTCTCATTAATCTGTGATGGATTCATGAGGTCGTCCAGATCCCACATCTCTCTTCTTGGGAAGGCAAACAACCCGACACCCCCTCCTAAGTTTTGAGGTATCGTTTCACTGTTGCACATGTTATGGTTGCTGACATAGGATTGGACGGAAGCTGTTGTAGGGAGGGGCTTAGCAAAGGGTCCTGCCTGAGGACCTCCCGGGGCCTCAGAGTTAGTCCAAAGCTGTCGAGTATAACCTCGGCGGAGGACCTGCACCTGCTGGGCCGTGTGTGTTGGCTGCTGGCGTTCGGCAGATTGCAGAAACGTGAGAGATTAATCCAGAATATTCATGATAATCCAGTTATCGCACAGAAACACGCAGCATAGGGGCGGAGCCGAGAGACCCTGTGGGCTCAGGCAGAGCTGGTCCCTGATTGGCCAGCAGATGTGAATACGTCCTGTCTGGTTATGTTGCCCTGACAGATCCGGTGGGAGGTCAGCAGGTTTATACGTTCCTGTTGTGGATTAAATCCTTAATTCTCATTTCTGTTTTATAAAATTACACATTTTCATTGTGTTTTTCATGAAAAAATTCTCTTTGTGGCCTTAAAATCTCTTGGATGTAATTCAACACCTTTGCTTCATCAAGGTTGTGCAGAGCTATGAATGCTACTTTAGCCCCACCCCTCACCTGCAGCCGGAGTTTACCTGCTCTGCCATCTTATGACCTTTAAACTAGTCTACTATACGCTGCACAGTGACGAGTTGTAACACTGGAGTCATTCAGGCTCACATGTTTGAACCAGACACGGATCCTCAGGAAGAAGAGGCGGAGCTACTTGTACAAGGTCGCCTACAAGCTGATGCATCTGAATGGTATGTTTCCTTACGGCAATGTTAAGCCCCGCCCCTAATGTCCTATATGAAAGCACATTCTGGATCACAGTCGAATCCAGACTGGTTGATTCTGACAGTCACACATCCTGTTGTCTGTGAAAACGCCGCCGCTCGCCTGTCACACTTTCACTGCGCAGTTCTCAGGTCAAAGGTCTGTGACAGCAGCCAGACGTCTCAGACATCATGTGTCCTGTCGCCGCTGTCCGTCCGTCCGTCCAACTGTTTCCTGTACGCGTGCTCAGGTGGGAGGGTAGCTAATAGCATGAGCGCTGAATCTGCGTTACATCCCCAGTCACAGTGTCCACCCGGCTAAGCCAGCAGACACCGGCAGAGGCCAGTTTGACCCGTTCGTTGACTGTCTGACAGCAGCAGCTCCTGTTTTCTCCCCCAAGCCTGAAGAAACAGAAACCAAGTGCGCCCTGATGAATCCTGTAGCGTGTCCACACACACACACACACACACACACGCACACTTCCTGTTTTTGATGGCGTCTCGCTTTCTGCACATCAGCACAACAGTTTTCCTCTTGGAACAATGACTTGGATCAAACCGTTTCAGCCTCGGAGGAGTTATGAGTGTCAGCAAATGTCTTCAACATCAGAGAGGAGAGACAGAAACCAGGTAAATGAGCTTCACACATTTACTGGTAAACAATAAGAGTAAATAAAGTGACCTGAACAAACAGACCTGCGGGACTGAAGTGGGTCTGAAGTGAGATTATCGTCTCAGCAGGTGTGCTGAGCAGAAATCGGAGTTCCTTTAACCTGCTACATCACCATGATAATTCATACTGCAGGCGAAACCCGATCAGGACCAGGTTTCTATCCGCGTTTCCCTTCTCGTTAACTGTTCGTGACTCTGAGATCTCAGCGAGGTCTCGGTTCTTGGGTGGAGGAAACTCAAGAGAGGCTACAAATCTGCCATCAGTGATGCAGAGGAACATTTTCATCTTTTCTTCAGATAATCACACTTCTGACTGGCTGCAGGGTCCCTTCCCTTCCCGGGACGGACCTCAGTGCTGAATCACTGCAGGATCGGATCAGTTTGTGCGAGAGTAAAATTAGGCACAAAACACCCTTTTTTATGTGGACACACAGAATGTGAAAGCCTGAGTAAACAGGCGCTAACTGGTGCCGTCACAGAAAGCCTGACTCTGCCAAACCTGCTGGGTCTTTCTGCCCTCTGATGGCAGAATCGTCACGGCTCCATGCTGATTCCAATCCGGGCTGGATTGCAACAGAGGAAGGTAACCTTTACTGGATCCATGTGATTTGTTGCCACAGTACAGTGTGATGTCAGATATCCCATCATCCCCCCACCGGAACGTACCAAATGAGAGAGGAGGAGCTAATCGTTTCACTGTAGCCAGGCTGACTGAGAGCCATCATTCTATTGAACCATGCATTCCTAGAGCCCTCACCTGTAATGATTTTATGAACTTCTTCAATAATAAAATGATACTTATCAGAGAAAATATCCTACACTCCACAGATTCCAGTTCAGCAACAGGAATTATAGAGGCTGTTATTAGTCTTGATGTGTGTTTGGAAAACTTCCATCCAATTGACCTTCATGAACTAACGACAACATTATCTTCATCTAAATCGTCAACCTGTATACTAGACCCCATACCTACTAGGTTGCTCAAAGAGGTTTTACCCCTAATTAGAAATCCACTACTAAACATTATCAATCTATCCCTTGTAACAGGTTATGTGCCCCAGTCATTTAAAGTAGCTGTAATTAAACCGCTCCTAAAAAAACCTACCCTAGACCCAGAAGTTCTAGCCAACTATAGACCAATATCCAACCTCCCCTTTCTTTCAAAGATTCTAGAGAAAGCAGTAGCGAAACAACTATGTAGCTTTCTTCAGTATAATAGTCTATTTGAAGAGTTTCAGTCAGGTTTTAGAAAGCATCACAGCACAGAAACGGCATTGGGAAAAGTTACAAATGACCTCTTCACTGCATCTGATGCAGGACGTATCTCTATACTAGTCTTATTAGATCTTAGTGCAGCTTTTGACACTATCGATCATCACATCTTACTACAGAGGATGGAACACCAAATTGGCATTAAAGGATCTGCTCTAAGATGGTTTAAGTCCTACCTATCTGATAGATATAATTTTGTTCATGTTAATGATGAATCATCAAGATATGACAAGGTTAGTCATGGAGTCCCACAAGGTTCTGTGCTTGGACCATTACTATTTACTCTATATATGCTTCCTGTAGGTAAAATTATTAGAAAGCACTCCATACATTTTCACTGTTATGCAGATGACACACAACTATACTTATCAATGAAGCCAGATGAAACCCATCAGTTAGCTAATCTACAGTCATGTCTTAAGGACATTAAAAACTGGATGTTTCATAACTTTTTAATGTTAAACTCTGACAAAACTGAAGTCATTGTGCTGGGCCCCAAACACATTAGAGACTCATTATCCAGCAACATAGTTAATCTGGATGGCATTGCCTTGGCCTCCAGCACCACTGTCAGAAACCTGGGTGTTATCTTTGACCAGGAGCTGTCTTTTAAATCACATGTTAAACAGATTTCAAGGACCGCCTTCTTTCACCTCCGTAACATTGCTAAAATCCGGCACATCCTGTCTCAACAAGATGCAGAAAAACTAGTTCATGCGTTTGTTACTTCCAGGCTGGACTACTGTAATTCTTTATTTTCAGGTTGCCCTAACAAAATTTTAAAAACTCTTCAGTTAATCCAAAATGCAGCAGCGCGTGTACTGACTAGAACTAATATCAGAGACCATATTTCCCCCATACTGGCTTCTCTGCACTGGCTCCCAGTTAAATTCAGAATAGAATTTAAAATCCTTGTTCTCACCTACAAAGCTATTCATGGTCAGTCACCATCTTATCTTGAACAGCTCATAGTACCCTATCGCCCATCCAGAACCTTACGCTCCCAGGATGCAGGGTTATTGGTGATCCCAAGAATTTCCAAAAGTAGAATGGGAGGCAGAGCTTTCAGCTATCAAGCTCCTCTCCTGTGGAACTATCTTCCAGTCTTGGTACGGGAGGCAGACACACTCTCTGATTTTAAGAGTAGGCTTAAAACCTTCCTTTTTGATAAAGCTTATAGTTAAGGCTGGCCTATCTAGCCCTTAGTTATGCTGCTATAGGCTTAGGTTGCTGGGGGAACACTCCATGATTCACTGAGCTTTCTTCTCTCCCCCCTCTGACTCCGACTCCTTCTCTGCTCCTGTAAATGTCCATATCCTTACACTAACTTTACTTCTTCCCCGGAGTCGTTGTGCTTTACCATCCTGCAGGTTTTTCTAGGTCGCGGTGGGAGGTGCTGCTGTGGTCCTGCCTGATGCCTCCTGGCCACATTAGGAAAGGAGATCCTGTGACTTGGATCCTGTGACTTGGATCCTAGGCTGGATTTCCAAGTGCAAATCGGGACCCACAGATCACAATGGCTTCTGGATCAATAGACTACACCTGCTTCTGGACCACTACACTTCACATATCCCTGGATTTACAGATTCTACATACTCTTGGACTCAGCAACACCCAGATCTTCCTACATGGAGTACAATGACTCCTGGACCAACAGAGTCCACCTGCGTCTGGATCACTAGACTTTCCATACATCCGGACTCATAGAATCCACAGACTCTGGGACTCATGGATGTTTTATACATTCTAAATGAACTGTTGTTATCATGTTTTTGTGTTCTGTACAAGTGACATTTATTGCACGTCTGTCCGTCCTAGGAAGAAGGATCCCTCCTCTGTGGCTCTTCCTGAGGTTTCTTATTTTCCCTGTTTAGGGTTTTTTAAGTTTTTCCTCACCCGGTTCGAGGGTCTAAGGGCAGAGGATGTCACATCTGTACAGTTTGTCAAAGCCCAGTGAGATAATGTGTAAATTGTGATTTCGGGCTATACAAATAAAATTTGATTTGATTTGATTTAATGCAAAAACGTTAGAAATCCCACCTGAAAACATGAAAGCTGTGTAGAAGATCATATTTCCTGCCTGTACCGGGTACCCAACTCTCCTCTCCTCTCCGGGGTTAGGAGGGTGGTTCAATATCTCCTAACAGACCAACCGTGTTGTAGCGGTGTATGTCTCCCTCAGGTGGAATTCCTCAGCACTTCACCCTATAGCCCAGAGCCTCTGAATTTACAAGGGAGTGCCCATAAAATTAAGAGGGGCAAAGGAAATCCGACGTCTGCCCAGGCAAATATCGTAGAGATACACAATTATGATGTTTGTGATATCTTGAGATTTGTATGTCCAGTTTTTACATGGTTTTGTCTGTTTCTAAAGTCGTGTGTAAGTACATAGTTGTTTCGCTACTGCTTTCTCTAGAATCTTTGAAAGAAAGGGGAGGTTGGATATTGGTCTATAGTTGGCTAAAACTTCTGGGTCTAGGGTAGGTTTTTTTAGGAGCGGTTTAATTACAGCTACTTTAAATGACTGGGGCACATAACCTGTTACAAGGGATAGATTGATAATGTTTAGTAGTGGATTTCTAATTAGGGGTAAAACCTCTTTGAGCAACCTAGTAGGTATGGGGTCTAGTATACAGGTTGATGATTTAGATGAAGATAATGTTGTCGTTAGTTCCTGAAGGTCAATTGGATGGAAGCTTTTCAAACACACATCAGGACCAGTTACTGTTTCTATAGTTCCCATTGTTGAACTGGAATCTGTGGAGTGTAGGATATTTTCTCTAAGTATAATTTTATTATTGAAGAAGTTCATAAAATCATTACAGGTGAGGGCTCTAGGAATGCATGGTTCAATAGAATGATGGCTCTCAGTCAGCCTGGCTACAGTGCTGAAAAGGATGCTGGGCTTATTCTTGTTTTCTTCTATTAACGCTGAATAGCAGTCTTTTTTGCACGGCGAAGGGCCTTCCTGTATACTTTAAGGCTATCCTGCCAGGCCATGCGTGACTCTTCCAGTTTAGTGGAATACCATTTCTTTTCAAGTTTGTGAGTTTTCTGTTTTAACTTGCGAGTGCCAAGATTATTCTGTGGAACGAGTGTCTTTCTAAGCAACAACAGCCCTGGTACACTGTATCTACGTGACAGCATAATCTGCATTTTAATCACTTTAATTTATTCATTTCAACAATTTAAACATCATCATCAGTAAAAATGTTTATAGATGATGTTCATCTGTATTTATCACTGACAATATAAACACTTTAATATTGTAGCGTGGAGCCAGTTTTAGATTATAATCCATGTACTGCGGATTGAATAGTAAATTATTGCATAATTCCTGTTTTAATCATTATTAAGGTTCTGTATACTTATTCCTTAATGAATGCACATTAATCAATAGTGCAGGAGCACAACAGTAATGTGGAAGAGCTTCATCATCACGATAACTGTAAAACTAGACATTTATGTGTCAAAGTTGTCTATTTAACCCAAGTGACTCTTGTTTTTGCGGTTTTCTTCTTTTGTCTTGTGTCGTGGTACGTTTGCTAGCCTCACAGGTCAGTTCCTATTGGCAGGGCTGCATCTGATTGCCTGGTGGGGAAAAGGATTTCTTGTTTTTGTCCTTCTGTTCAGCAGAAGGTGGAGAATTATTTTTCAGTCATCCTGGTCCTGGTTGTTTTGGTGTTTCAGCTGATGGCAACTGGACTTGTAGCTCCTTGAGGACATTTCGCGTCTCATCCAAGAGGCTGCTTGAGTTCTAACTTTCATGATGGGGTCATCATGGGGGAGCAACGACCCTACTGATGGGTGGGTGGATCCGTGGGGGCGGGGCATTGGACACTTTGTCCCCTCCCTCAGGTGTGAATGATCCTCCACAAGGTTAAAGACTGGGGACTCACTACCAGAAACTTAGAGCTAAAGAAGCCTCTTCAAGGAATTACAACAAGTCCAGTGTATTTCCTGTACCAGTGAGTCAGAGGGTTAAAGTAGCGCTGAGGTGTGTCCAGCTAGCAGCCTCACCGTGTCAGCCTGCAGGACCTCATCTGGACCGCAGTCGGATTCGTCAGACTCGAAGGATCCTGCAGGCTGACATGTGCAGTGACGTTCGTTCCCTTCGGGATAAACAGCTTTGTTTATTCTGACAAACATGAGTCACCATATTTGTCATGTTTCAGGAATCAGAGCTCCGGCAGAGATGAAAAGCAGCTTCCAGTGGGCGAAGCATCGACTGCTGACGCGCTAAAGCTAAACATAGACCACAAACCACTGATGGACCAGGTTTGCATGAATAATAAAAATAATTACTCTTCTTCCTCCTGGAGCAGCGACCTAATGGGACGCAGCTTCTTAACAGGATGGAAAGTGATTTCTGCTGCAGCGTGAACAGGAACTGCTGCCGAGACAGAGACACACACACACACGGCTTCCTGTGCAGCGGCCTGCAGAGGGCTGGGAGGCCTCGGTGTGTGTATGTGTATGTTTGTGTGATGTGTGTGCGTTTGTGTAATTAAGCGTCGGTCCTGCTGGTTTGTGGCCCAATGGAGCATCAGGAGCCAAAATGGCCGCCGGTGAGACGGTTTGATGGCACCAGTCCAACACAGTCACAGAAGTCTGAATTTGACGTCCAAGAGCCTCCGGTGACGTTAGGGGCGCAGGGCGCTCTGTAACCACGGTGACGTTGAATCCTTCCTGCCCCGCGGACGCCATGTTTGTTCACGTTCTTGTTGCGAGTTGCTCAGCTGTGATTGGTCGGAGGCCACGTTAAGTCGTGCGACCCTGTGATCACCTGGCGTGAGCGCGTGTGAACCCTCTGTGACACCGCTGCTTTCAGCCATGTCGCTCGTTTGGTTTCCGAAGTTCAATGACGAGACAGGAGGACGGAGGGGTGGAGCTGAGAGGCCGTGGCGTCTACCTGAATTACGACTGACCGTTAGCATTAGCTCTGTTGGCTACATAGTGGAGACTGACCCTGACCACACTGTGAGCGGCCATTCGTTCTGTTTCCGCAGCGCCCCCTGCTGGACTGTGGACAGAACGCAGGTTTAAGAGCAAGTCAGGTGACGTGACTGACACCTTCTCTGTCCCATTGTCCATGATAAAACTCCCATGATCCCCCACTGCTCAGGTCATTAGGAGCCACGTGTGCTAACGGAAGGTCACTCATCGCATGCTGCCCGTGTTTCCCACCCTCCTCCTCATCCCCTCTGACCTCTGACCTCGTCCATCGTGGGAACTGCGTCAGGAGGAAGAGTTGGCGTGACGACCAGGAGGACATTATCACGGCGATGATGAGTCTAACAGAACCCCAACACCTGTCGCGCCCCCTTTACAACACACACACACACACACACACACACATATGAGTGATGATGTTGTTTCCTGAACTTTTCACAATAAAATCCCACACACTCATTTATTTATTCAGATTCAGATTTAAAACAGTGAAACTTTTAACTCGCACTTTCATTTGTATGTTCCACTGCAAAGGATTGTGGGTCGGAGCAGCCAGAAAAACTGGTTCACGAACAGCAGATTGCAGCCAGACGCACGTCTTGCAGTTGAAAAACAGGTTTTCACCCCAAAGAGGTGAAGAAAGATGGCAGCTGGTCGCGTCGAGTCTGCGGCTCAGAGGAAACCGACGTGGTTTTTGTTTCGGCGCGGCAGAAGTGACGTCGTCGACTCGTTTCCTTCCCGTCGCTGTTTCACGTTTACATCCAGAATGTTTCAGACGGGCTGCAATGAAACAAGCACGATGACACTTCCAGGATAAAGTTGTAAGTTTCTGAGAGTGAAATCATAGTTTCTCAGGAACAAAGTGTGGATGCAGGTCAGGTGGAGGACTGGCTCCGCCCCAGGGCGTGGCGTCCCGTGTTGGCCGTGCAGGCGAAGATGAAAACACGGACGCGGCTCAAGACACGTTCAGCTCAGTTCAAATCAACTTTATTGACACCATCGTACAACTACAGCGACCGATTATATCAATTCAAAGTGAAACAGTTTTATTGACACGACAGGCGGGAGCTCCTCCCCGCTGACGAAACAGAGGCGAGCCGCGTGGTGCCGCCCTGCTGACGTTTTCGTCCCGGAGCTGCTCGTGTTGGTGTGATCTGAGCGCACAGCTGATTGGCCACACCGAGACTTGTTTGTTTGTTTGTTTGTTTGTTTGCTTGTCGTTTGCTGAGGAATGCCACGGGAACGCAGCAGGAAGCAGCTGTCTCGCTCTCCCTCGTGCACGGTGAGCTCCTCCCTCCCTGAACGTGCACGACCAATCAGCTCGCTGTGCCTTTCTGCTGTCTGCTGATGTTCGGAGCAGGTCACGGTCAGGTTTTGGCAGCTAAACCCGGTTTTAAAACAACTGTTCTTCAAACGTCCAGTCTGATTCAGGGATGGAATGACTCGATTTTGGAGGTCAAAGGTCAGTGCGACACACCGCGAGGCGTCGCGGCCGGTGACCTCTCACCTTCACGGGACAGAGTTCTTCTTCGCCTCGCCGCTCCAGCGGACTGAGACTGAGTCAGGTTCAGTTTTACTCCCGTTAGTGATGAATCATTCAACCAACAACCAACAAACTAAAGCTTTTTAAAATATACACAAATATATACCCACGATAACTGGACAGGATATGATGACGTATGCAGTGGCCCCGCCCCTTTGATTTACAAACTCTGTTTAGATTTTGCAAACTGCTTCCTGTCCCAGTTTTTATTTTTCCACTTGAATAAGTGTCTTTATTGTTCATGTTGTTTGTTTAAAAACGCGTACAACCAATCAGACTCCGCCCCCTGGAAACCACGACGGTCTACGACCCTTTAAACCGTGCCGTAAAAATATCGGTTGATTCGTTGAAGTTCCTGTTACGTGTTTTCGTTGACTCGCGATTTCATTCGTTCCTGAAGCGTGACGTCACGGTGACATCATCACGGCCGATTCGCTCAGATACGGGGAAACGCGGGCGGTGATTGACAGGCCGGCGGCAGCACAATGACCGCGCCCGTGTGAGAAAAGAGGAAGAGGAAGAGGAGTGTTGTTGTGTGGAGGCTGATAAAGATCTGCTTCCACCAATCAGGGGCCTTTCCCAAGACCGTGTGTGTGTGTGTGTGTGTGTGTGTGTGTGGACACGCCCGGTACTCCATGACAGAGCTAATGGCACCTGATCATTTTAAGCTTTTACAGATGTGCTTACAGTTTGTTACTACAACTCCTCTAATAAGTCAAAAAAACATAATATGACAAAACATTAAAAAATACTTGGCTGTAAGAGGATTTAACTCAAACCTGTGATTATGAACCGAGATTTTATTGAATTATTAGCTAACAGAGGCAGATGCTAGCTAACTGTGGCAAACCTTAGCGCCTCGCACACATTAGCAAGAAGTGGCAAACTAAACATGCTAACTAGCTAATGGCAGCTTAATTAAATAAAGATTTTAATTTGTAATTTTTTTCCTCTTAGTGAAATGACTAAAAGAATAAAGTTTTTGTCCAATCAACCATCCAATTCTGCCCAGTTTAAGTTGAACATTCTCTTCATAGAGAGGTTGATTGATGTATACATTCCCAAAGCCGTTGCTGGGTCATTTTCTTTTCCTCGCCTGACCGCTGGCGTTGGCTGAGAGGATGACTGACCACACGGCTGTCAGCGTGTTCTCCGGCTGTTTAATCCTTCAGCGTTTCCTTCCTTCACGTTCTGTTTGGGCTCTGCGCGCCAGGCCTCACGTTGTTGTCCGTCCTCGCTGACTTGGGCCGGATCCACAACCCTGAACAAACCCTGGATATGGAAAAAGCAAAATTATCTTGAGCGTGTTTCTGCCACACGGTCACCAAAAGACATTTTCTGACATCAGCTGCAGTTTTCGTCGGTTCTTCTGGATCCCGTCAGATCTTCGAGGTAATCCTGAAAGTTCGAGCGACAGCGGCTGCTTGTCTCCGAAGACGTGAGGCTCACGTTAGAGCGCAGAGTTCCAGGTTTAAACCTGAGCCCGCCCACTCGTCGAACCTGCAACACGGCAGCGGACGGATGGTTCTCTGATAAAAAAAAGATGATGAGTCAGTAAAAGAGCGCTACGCTGTGCAGGTGTGTGGAGATCGTTTCGCTCGCGTTACCTGTCACGGCTCCACCAGCTCCAGATGTGAGAACCGTCCCGTTTCCTGTTTGTCTGCAGGTTACACCAATTTCCTGTCTGCGGCCGTCCGGGTAAATGTTCCCAGCCTGCAGCTCGGCTCAGTCCGACACGCCGAGCTCACTACAGGCTGTGGGGTTTTTTTCCACATACAACGCCACCTGGTGACCCATTGTGATATCAGAAAACGCTGAAAGTCTTTGGAGCTCCAGATCTCACAGATCTCTACCAGTGAACCAAATGACTTGTAGGTGGTGTTCTGGTGGAGTTCGTTTGGCTGCAGCTGTGGAGGAATCTGCAACATCCGACTCAAACGTCTCTATGGGGACAGTTGAGGGCAGCACATCGAACCGTACGGATGTCTGCGGATAAACTGAGACCAAACTTGAATTGCCAGAACTGATTTCATGTAAACAGCGTGGCACAGAGGGGGAGGGGCTCAGGAGCCGTACTGCAGCCGGGCAGCAGGGGGTGGCTGAGGTGTTCTCTTGGGATGCTTCGCTCTGACATTATTTGTTGTTGTGTATGTGAAAGTAGTTGTGTAGTTTTGTAAAGTCTCGCTGTATGTTGTTGTTTTGACACCCGTGGGAAGAGCTAACGAGGGTAATTAAAACTGAACCGTAACTGTAGCTTTAAAAGAATTTCACTTTAAACCTGCAGTTTGTAACTTCTGCGCGTCGAGCATGAGACTCCATGGAAGCAACCTTGCTCCCTCCCTCCTCCCTTTTTCTGTTCTGTAGCTCTGCGTCCAGGTTTTTAACCTGCTGGATGACGAGCATGGGGACTCTGGGTAGGAGCTCAGTGCATCATGGGAATTACCTCGGCAGTCTCAGCTTACAGCAGCGTAACAATGTTCAGGCCTGTGTCAGCATTAGCTATTAGCTTCATCAAAAAGAACCTTTTTAAGCTACTCTTAAACACACAGAGGGTGTCTGCCCCCCGCCGGACCTGAGCTGGGACCCTGACAGCTGAAGGCTCCGCCTCCCAAACTAATCTTGGGGATGTTAGGAACGTAGTGACGTAGTTGGGTAATAATAAGGCACTAAAAGGACGTGAAAACCCTTGAAGTCTTTATAGATGAGAGAGACTTTAAACTCTGTTCTAGATGTCACAGGAGGCCGAGAAATATCTCGTTGTGTCATAATATTTGTGCCAAATCCGATTTAGCTTCGTGTAAAGTGTGACTGAGAGTCCAGCCTGCATGTTGTTATTTACATGACTAATGAGCAGATCAGCTAACAACAAAGGATGATTCAGACTGCTGGAAGAACAGAAGGAGGCAACCGTCCATCTACATTATCATCATGACTCTCCTGATAAGGATATAAATATAAACGCTAACGTTGCATGCAATTAACAGAACATCTTCAGGTGCTGAAAGTTTGACCCACTCTTGGACATGTGGGAGGCGGGACAATGAGATGGAAGGGGGAGGTCCGACGATGACATTAGAGCTGACACGAGTTCGGGTCGGAAGCGTTTCCTTCCCAGTTAGGCAAATGCTGCGGAGTCGTCGCTGCAAACACTTGAATCTCCGCCTGAACATGTCTCAGCCATTCCGCCGCCAGGCCAGTAATAAAAGAATAAACCTTTGATGGTGTTTCGAGTTTTCCCAGAACGCAATGTGACCATCTGTTTTCCAGGAAGTGAAGAGATTGCAGTCCAAATTGTTGTAAACTGTTGTGATTTATGTCAAACACGCAGCCTGAGTGAAGTATCCATTCCCCGAGCGTCACACCGACGGAGCGGCGATAACGTCGGAACGTAAACACGCCGTTTCTGCCAATAATAAACCGACACAGTTTAGTGTCCTGAAACAAACCCTCCCTCTGCATGTGGATCCGTGGGAACCTTGACCTTTGACCTCTCTGCTCTCTGACATGCTGACATATTAGTCCTCATTTCCTGAAGGTCATTTTCAGACATTTGGTGAGAACGAGTGCGGTTGGTTGGTACGTCCTGATTTAGCTAAAATGACAACATTTACACCTCTCAACATCAATATGTTCAAAAATGTCTCAGTGACCTTTGACCTTAAAAGCCCCAGAGTTAATCACCTGCCAGCTACAAAATGACACCAGTTGGACCTCTCTGTGTCAATTCTGTCCAAAGTTACAGTAAAAAACAATTGATTTATGACCTTCCAAGGACCTTGACCTTTGACCTATGGGCTCCAGACTCTCTCCAGACAAGATTTCAGAGAATTTTGCCGGTAACTGTTTGTGTTATCGTGTCGCATGATGATGTGGAGCATTTCCCATCTTTGACGCATCTCCGGGATGAGATGGCACCGAACGTTCCCGCCGGGGTTCTTGTCGGCGGC
>KV751370.1:1093767-1105841 GCA_001698575.1 Mola mola | reverse complement strand
GAGGAGGAGGAGGAGGAAGAGGAGGAGGAGGAGGAGGAAGAGGATGAGGAGCAGGAGGAGGAAGAGGAAGAGGCGGAAGAGCAGGAGGAGAAGCAGCAGGAAGAGGAAGAAGAGGAGGAGGAGGAAGAGGAGGAGGAGGAGGAAGAGGATGAGGAGGAGGAAGAGGATGAGGAGCAGGAGGAGGAAGAGGAGGAGGCCTCAGGGTTTCTCAGCTGGGACGGTGAAGGCAGATCAGGAGTACGATTACGCTTTTTAAGGAGATGACGTAATATCGGTGGAGGAAAGCATCCCAGGATGCAGCGGGAGCAGGAAGTGGACCAGCTCAGGTGTTACATCTGTTGAATTGGCCCTTTATTTATTCATTAGTTTAGTTGTTTATTCTTATTGTTTTTGTGTTAATTCCTTTTTATTTTACCCTTTTGGTTTTACTCTACTTTGTCTTATTTGACTTTATGTATATTTTATGTTTATTGTTTTCCCTTTTCCCATCTTTGCAAATAAATTTCGATAAAAATAAGGATGGAAAAGAAAAAGACGCCACCTGGTGGGCAGTCCTGCTGTCAGAAAATGCTGAAAATCTCCTCAGTTTCAGATCTGATGGATGTTTGGACTTTTATTTGATGGATCAAGTTAATTTAAATTGGTTGCGGCCTGCAGGTGGCAGTCATGAGCAGGTGAAGTTTGAAGTATGCGGCAGTGATGTGTAATATGTGGAACCTGACAACGAGCAGCCGAGCGGCTTCGCCTCTGATAGAGATCTTTGACCAAAGTGGTGATCGTGTGCAGGAATATTTGCTTTGACTCCAGCCTAAATTCCTCATTCTGAAACTAAACTCACACTCAAAACTGCCTTTTGCTTTCGCAGTGTAACCATGGCTGGTTTCATCAGAAATGCACCAGGTGTTGAAACCTTAAACACCTTAAACAAGTTAAACACCTTAAACACCTTAAACAAGTTAAACACCTTAAACAAGTTAAACACCTTAAACACGTTAAACAAGTGAAACACCTTAAACACCTTAAACAAGTCAAACACCTTAAACAAGTTAAACACCTTAAACACTTTAAACACTACTGAAAGTGAAGCACAGTTTGGGTCACAGACATCAGCGTTGCTGGTGTTTACGTGAGTCACTCAACTCAGTTTCCTGTGTGGACGTTCAGACATCAGATCAGCGCCAGAGGAAAACGCTCGGTCCTGTCCTGCTCAGCTCAGGTCCTAATGTTTACAGTTAAACACACGATGTCCTGCCAACATTTAACATCATGGCTGCTTTTTGACAGCCAAGTGTGAAACAGATCCTGGACTGTCAGAAACAGCCAGGAAGCTGAGACAAACTAAAAATGCAAAAAACATCCACTAATACAGGATAAATACAGCAAGTTCATGATAAAACTGCCGATTTAAGGAAAACAAGAATAGCTGGAAGTGAAATAGGACGAAATTTGAAACATTTGAATTGCCCCAAAAACAAAAATGTTCCAGCTGCAGATGCAAATAAAAACAGCTGGAAGCTGCCAGCAAATCAACAATAAAAAGATAAATGAAACTTCCTGATTGTTCAGTTGTGTGTCAGCTGACCTTTAACCTCTAAAACCACAACATTCCTGCATGCTAAGTAGGAGCCATTAGCATGCTTGCCCTCAAAACTAAGATGGTGAATGCAGATACACTAAAACAATCACGTTAGCATTGTTGTTGGCATGTTGAATCGATTATGTAACACACACACACACACACACACACACACACACACACACACACACAGAAAAATAAAAAACTGGATCAAGTCAGGGGGTCACCACATTTACCAGTATGGTCTTGTAGCTTAGCATCACCCCGTCCACTCCTGCATTGATGACGGCACTCAGATATTTTGGTTGCGGAAGTCATGGCGGCCATCTTTGCTTAGGTCAAACTGCAGATTTGTTTGTGCCAACATTTTAAAGCACACAGTGGAAAACATTTATAAAAAGTGGGCAAAACGTGACGCTAGAAGAAAGGTCATCGGGTGGAAACGTGATGGTTTCGATGTGCATTTTGTGGCGGTTCGTGATTGAAGCAGCTGCGTTGAGGCGGGTTTTGTTTTTGTAGATGTGGCTGAGGGCTTCAGGTGCGACAGTTTGCTTCACCCAGTCGCTCGCTTCTGTTTCCGTCTGTGTTGAGCAGGAATTTCCTCTCTCATTACCAGCGCACCCGGACTCAGTGGGACGTTCCTCCTCCTCTGCTGACGGCGGAACTTCACCTCTCATTTGTCTCTGGAAACAATGGCTCAGTTATACAACAGCATTCTTCACATACCTTCATCAAAAGTCAGCGAGACGCTCGTTACGGGCAGCCCACGGGCAACCGTACCATTACCTGGGGGTTGGGGATGCACCGGGCTGCTATTGCCCCGCCAGCTATGTAAGAACTGTGACATCATAGCAACACGACCCGCTTGGTCCCTGTATTTAAGCATTTAAGCCCTTCGTGGTAAACGATCTTGAGAATCATTCATTTTGCACTGGCTGCACCTGTGGCTTTAAATGACGCCTCCATGTGGTGTTTTTATGTACTACAACTCCCATCATGACTCAAATACACATCAGCATCACAAGTGAGGCTTTGTGCCCCAGGAAATTAATCCTGACAGCCCGGGTCTAAGGAACCAATCCTGAGCACTTGGGGGAGGAGCTTGACACAAAACGGTATCGTACTGGTTACTGGTCAAATTCTTATTTTAAACTTTGCAAAAAAAAAAAGCAGATGTTGCAGGAGTTTACCTGCCTCGGCGGAGGTCTGTGCTCTCTGAGAGCCTTATGTCTCATTCACACGGCCTCAGCTACAGTTTGCTCCCATCAGCCACTGTGGCTGTTGTTGTCCCTGGAGTAACCGCGGTAACACCAGGGGTCAGCTGGGTCAGTGCGACCGCTCAGAGGTGCTTTTCAACTTCAGCGTTGGTGGACGAAACACGTCCGACCTCCATCTCATTTACTTGTTTATGACCATCATTTTAAATACATGTTCAGTACTGTGTAGTACCTCGTTGTACTCCAGGAGCCCTCAGAGTTCACTCAGCCGAGAAAACTTCATTCATTTCCTGCTGGCGGCCAGCCAGCGTACTCACACACACACACACACACACTCCTCGGCTTTCATTGGTTGTGACAGGTGGGACAAAAGCCCAGTGAGGCTGAAGAGCAGAACTGTGTGTGTGCTGACCTGTGATTTATGAATCCATCAGGACTGATCAGCTGTCAATCATTAGCGGTTTTCTTCCAGGTGTGGCCACACTGCATGCTGGGATGTGGACGAGCACAAACAAAAACCTGCTGGCAACAAATTTGCTGGACATTTGATGATTTGTTTAATTGGAGCTGGAGGTCTTCGCAGGTCAACCAGAACCCAACCCGGACAGCTCAGGTCCATCACACCAAGTCTGGGCTGCTTTCACATTCGCGTCCAATGCAAGGAAGCGACAGGTTCGCTGCCAGTTAGCCATGCTGACGCTAACGTTGTCGACATCGCCTGTAGCTCAGAGCCCAGAAGCACCAGGAGGAACAGGACCCGGATCCTGGATGTGTTTGAGGTAAGGGATCTTGTCCGACCCTTCTGACCAATGAGCAGCCGGGACACTGCCGGTGCGGGCGGATGTGGCGTACAGCGGAGAAACCACACGCCGATCTCAACATGGAGCCATGTTAACGAGAGGAACGTTGCTGTCGCCATGACGACGTGGTGACTAATCGGCTGTTACACAGAGGAATGTAAACCATGTACGTGTGTGGACTTTGACCCAGTTTCGTTCTGAGCGACTGAGAAAACTGTATAAAATACCACTGAGTACTGAAGTACTGCTAATAATACCAGCAGTACTTCTGATGGCTCAAATTACCAACTTAAAGGGACAGTTCACCAATATAAGGATCATTCACTTGTGCAGCTCAAAGTCTCAAAAAACACAGAAAAAGTCATAACATCAACGACCTGGTTACTAAAGATCAACCACAGAGCTCACCGTGAGCAGGCTCACAGAGGATCTATTTTTTTTACGTATCCTTACGCAGAAGGAACAAGAGGCTAGCTGTGATGTTAGCTAGGTTATTTAGCTTTTCCACTGCACGTTACTCTCAGCTCCACTCGACTCTGGGAAGAACAACTAGCTCTCCTAAGGCTCATTAAACAGTCTCGTCAGGCTATACATGCTAACATTAGCATCCCTTCGCCATCCCCTCCGTGACCTCCGCCATTGTTGACGTACATGCGTTTCATGTTTGTGACTTCACAACATTTTCACTCTGGTTGCTATAACAACCAGCTATGTTGAGGCTGCAGCGATAAGCAGCATTAGCTAGCTAGCCTCTCTTCGTTAAGAATGCAAAGTTTCGTAGTGTGAAACGCTGAGTGATTCGGGGTGATCTGTCCCTTTAAGAGAGGGAACCGTTTTCAAAACACTGTCTTAGCTAACTAGGCTAACTGTTAGCTGTGGTGTTCTATTTATATCATCACCAGCCTCTCGTGGTCTCCTTCAGCGCCGTAAAACTATTGAATGACACTGCAGATTTTATCAACATTTTAAAACATTTGTATAATCTGAATGTATCAATTAGTAGAATTCAAACTTGTTCAGACAGACTGTCAGTCATGGTCATGGAAGGTAATGAGTGAAGAAGAAGTGATAAACATTATCAACACATTAAAACAAGGAAATTCTTTTTAATTCAATGTGATGACTTTCAGCTGTGTGACGCCAGCAATCACTTCTTAACTGTTACAGATGTTCAATTCAATGATTTCAAATCTGTTTACATTTTAGTTGGTGTGTTGATTATTGATTATTGTACATATTCAAAAACTTCATTAACTAAAATGAAGCTTCAAGCTGCAACCTGAGAACGCTGGACAGTGTTTTTGTGTGTGAAATGGCTCCATCTAGTGTCCACGAGCGGAATGACAGCCACTGCTGTGACATCATCATTAGGTGACATCATCAAGTGACATCATCATCAGGTGACATCATTATCAGGCAACATCATCATCAGGCGACATCATCATCAGGTGAATGTGTCAAAATGTTAATAGAACGTTGCCATAAATTGATAATGGAATTGTTTTAAGATTTTACATAAACAAACAGCTTTACTTGTTGCTGAATTAACTGCTAACTGATGCTAACTACAGGCTCAGTGTTGAACTAATCCTCCATGATGAACTGAGGCGAGTTTGACAGGGAATCCAGTAGGGGGCAGATATTGTGACTTGTTATAGCTGTTGTTAGACAGTTACCGTAGCTAGCTTGGTTAGCCATGCAGATCACCAATTGGCTGACTGAGGAGTCAAATGTGACAAGAAAAGCCCCGTGTTAGCATTCCCTGAGGTCAAACTGGCCTCTGGCCTCCTCTAGCTGGTTCGGGTCATGTTTAGTTAAAATCCTTGAACACTCAGTCGGTCATGTAGCTATGTGACAGTTTGGTCTTTATGTTGAAACTTTCCACACATCTTATCTCCTCTCTCTTCCTCGCTGGCTGAGGACGAGGCGCCATCGGCCGTGTGCTGAGGAGCAGAGGAACTCCTGTGAGCTTAGCACTTCCTGCCAGGTTCATATCCTCCCGCTCCTTCAGAAATTCACCTTTGGCTTTCATTTATTTTCAGTTATTATTGGGCAATTTTCCATGTTTGTTTAATTCTCCTCTTCCTGTGAGGAAACAGGTTGTTTCTAACATTGTTTTACAGCACATCTTCATCTCTGGACAACCAGGTGGACCAGCTCGCCGGGGGAACACCGCAGCTCTCCCCGGTCACCGTCTCCGGCGCGCCAATGGAATGACGGGGCAAACGGAGCCTCTTCCCGATTGGTTCCCACAGTAACTGACTATAGCAGAGTTTCCGCCCGGCAGCACGGTTCGGTTCGATTCGGCACGGCTCGCCTGGGAACGGTGAGCTCGTTCCAGGCTGCGTGAACGTGTCCTTACCTGGTGGGCGGGGCAGCATGACATCACAGAAAGGCGACACCGTGACATTCGGCACTTCCTGTCGACTGCAGTGGGTCTACACCCCCCCACCCCCCTTTATTGTATCGCTGGTAACCCAAGAAACACGTGACAAAACCGGCACAGGACGGCTCACCGGTTAAAGGGGCCATTCACAAAACTAAACTGTTGCAAACTGAACCGAACCGAGCTGAACTAAACCGAACTGAATCAAACCGAACTAAACTGAACTGAACCAAACTAAACCGAACTGAACCAAACCGAATCGAACCTAACTAAATCGAACTGAACTGATCTGAACTGAACTAAACCAAACTGAACCGAACTGAATTGAACCGAATCGAACCGAACTAAACCGGACTGAACCGAACTGAACCGAACTAAACCGAACCGAACGGAACCAAACTGAACCGAACTGAATCAAACCGAATCGAACCGAACTAAACCGGACTGAACCGAACTGAACCGAACTAAACCGAACCGAACCGAAGCGGACTGTTGGTGGAAACAGGCTTAGCGATGAAACCTCCAGCCTGGTGGCAGCGTGAACGTTCTACAGGGAACCAAACCGAACGCGTCATTTTTCTGTAGCGTCACTCTGCAGGATGTTTATTTACTGGAGCTAAAGATGATTTATATGAATAACAAAACAACCACGTGTGTCTTTATTCCACTTCATGTTTCCTGACTTGCGTCTCGTCGTATTTGCGGCGTAATTATGACGATAACGGTGAAGACCGCGAGAACAGCTGCAATCAGACAGACGCTGAATCCAAACATCGGAACAGATTCATCTTTAATGCTGATTTCCATCGATTCACACACGATATTTGTCGGACGGAGCTGTTGTCATCCTGCTTCTTCTACGCTTTCTTCTGAGGCATGGCGGCCGTCAGCAGCCAGTACAGAGAGTAGCAGGTTCCTGCAGAGATCACACATTTCAACAAGATCAGACCACAGCGCAGCTCCCCGGCACCCCCTGGTGGTCGACCGCTGTATAACTCACAAGCCCCTCCCCCTCCCCGATAGGTTTCCGTCCGTATCGTTTTGTTACCGATGGGCTGAAACCTGTTGATTGACGGCTGAGGGGCGGGTCTACGGCAGTAACTACGCCACCCGATCGCAACTGCGCATGCTCCGACTCCAAAATGGCGTCATCGAGAAGACGGCGCTTTATCAAAACATTCTGGCTTCATTTTTGTTCAGTGGGAGGAAGTGGCAGAGCGGTGGCCATCTTGGCTTTCAGCACACGTCACTACGGCGAGCGTGTGTTGCGCTGACTGGCTGCGGCGGTCGGACATGCGTGTAGGCATCACCTGCTATAGTTAGCGTCATGGTGGCCCGGTAGAGTGCCACGTCAACGGTTCCTCCCTTGATGTGGACCGGCAACCCGTTGTCTTCCTGTAACCATAGCAACCACATGGCAAAACAGTGAACGGTCATGTGTTAGCGTGGTGGCTAAAATCCAGCGGTGGATCGTTTATACGAGTAGATCTGGTTTGTCTGGGACATTAAAGGGGAATTCTGTTGTTTTTCAACCTATGAGGGTCCAACACATTTTTTAGCGTTGTTAGTGGCGATAAAAGAGTGATTTATTTGCGATGTTCCATGAGGCTATGTGACATTGTCGTATGTAGCCTCATCGAGCTAATTGAGCCGAGCAACTGAAAACCACTTTGGAGTCATTTTTTAAAAACCTTATAAAGTGTAAATTAAAGTGTAGGTTAAAAATAATGGAATTGTCCTTTAACTCACATACACCCACATGTTTATATTGTTATTACTGAATTTATTAAATTAGTACAGACGACGACTCGGGACACTTCTTCCAATTAGGGATTATGTGAACATTTATTTGAGTTCTGACTTTTGTCAGACTTCAGATTTTTTTAATTTTTAATTCTGAAAAATTGCTAAATGCAGTAAATGAAAGAGATGGAAATATATGATTATCTTATGATTATCAGACTTTTATTTAACTTTAACTAAAATGATTCTTATGATTCTTATGATTATCAGACTTTTATTTAACTTTAACTAAAATACGGTATTTTGTTTGCCTGCCTACTCAGCAGCGGCTTCAGTCTGTCTTCAGTTTGTAATTTAAGAGGAAGGAGGCTGACACACACAAGCTCAACAATCGGACACAAACACACAAAATTACAGAAATGAAGTGAACCTGTGAAATCTGTTTGACGACGACAACGCAGACAAGCGTTTGGTGTCTGTGACTGATTACAGAAGCTCTCTGAACACTTTTCTCCTGCTGCTGCGTTTGTTACCTGGAAGAGTTTTTGGGCTTCGGGCACTTTGTTCCTCAGCTGTCGGGCAGAGCTGCTGAAGGCTCGGCCGGCCAGAACTGGAACTTTCTGGAAACACACGTAAACAAACTCAGGAGGGAGCAGCAGGGAACCCAAAAACTCGCAAACGTCCCACTTTAGTCCTTATTACAGGGCAGTAAAACTGTTTCCCTGCATGTCCGGGTCAGATGTTTTCAACACATGTTGCTGCTACGTCAACGCTTGAACCTTTTTAAACTGCACACAATCAGCTTCCTGTCATGGCAACTCTCAGATTTCTGCCGGCAGGGTTCAAGTCGAGCTGGAATGAAAAGTGTGTTTTTTGCCAATTTAGATGCTATTGATACTAGCCTGTTGAAGAAGCTTCACTGATTTTAGCCTGTTGGAGATGCTAACACTGATCTTAGCCTGTTGGAGAAGCTAACACTGATGTTAGCCTGTTGGAGAAGCTTCACTGATTTTAGCCTGTTGGAGATGCTAACACTGATCTTAGCCTGTTGGAGAAGCTAACACTGATGTTAGCCTGTTGGAGAAGCTTCACTGATTTTAGCCTGTTGGAGAAGCTAACACTGATGTTAGCCTGTTGGAGAAACTAACATCGATCTTAGCCTGTTGGAGATGCTAATACTGATCTTAGCCTGTTGGAGAAGCTAACACTGATTTTAGCCTGTCGGAGAAGCTAACACTGATGTTAGCCTGTCGGAGAAGCTAACACTGATGTTAGCCTGTTGGAGAAACTAACATCGATCTTAGCCTGTTGGAGATGCTAATACTGATCTTAGCCTGTCGGAGAAGCTAACACTGATTTTAGCCTGTCGGAGAAGCTAACACTGATGTTAGCCTGTCGGAGAAGCTAACACTGATGTTAGCCTGTTGGAGATGCTAATACTGATCTTAGCCTGTTGGAGAAGCTAACACTGATTTTAGCCTGTCGGAGAAGCTAACACTGATGTTAGCCTGTCGGAGAAGCTAACACTGATGTTAGCCTGTTGGAGAAGCTAACACTGATCTTAGCCTGTTGGAGAAGCTAACACTGATGTTAGCCTGTTGGAGAAGCTTCACTGATTTTAGCCTGTTGGTGAAGCTAACACTGATGTTAGCCTGTCGGTGAAGCTAACACTGATGTTAGCCTGTCGGAAAAGCTAACAGTCATGTTAGCCTGTTGGAGAAGCTAACACTGATGTTAGCCTGTTGGAGAAACTAACATCGATCTTAGCCTGTTGGAGATGCTAATACTGATCTTAGCCTGTTGGAGAAGCTAACACTGATTTTAGCCTGTCGGAGAAGCTAACACTGATGTTAGCCTGTTGGAGAAACTAACATCGATCTTAGCCTGTTGGAGATGCTAATACTGATCTTAGCCTGTTGGAGAAGCTAACACTGATTTTAGCCTGTCGGAGAAGCTAACACTGATGTTAGCCTGTCGGAGAAGCTAACACTGATGTTAGCCTGTCGGAGATGCTAACACTGATCTTAGCCTGTTGGAGAAGCTAACACTGATTTTAGCCTGTCGGAGAAGCTAACACTGATGTTAGCCTGTCGGAGAAGCTAACACTGATGTTAGCCTGTTGGAGAAACTAACATCGATCTTAGCCTGTTGGAGAAACTAACATCGATGTTAGCCTATTGGAGAAACTAACATCGATCTTAGCCTGTTGGAGATGCTGATGCTGATCTTAGCCTGTTGGAGAAGCTAACACTGATTTTAGCCTGTTAGAGAAGCTAACACTGATGTTAGCCTGTTGGAGAAGCTAACACTGATGTTAGCCTGTTGGAGAAGCTAACAGTCATGTTAGCCTGTTGGAGATGCTAACGTTGATTTTAGCGTGTTGGGGAAGCTAACACTGATTTTAGCCTGTTGGAGAAGCTAACGCTGATTTTAACCTGTTGATGAAAGCTAACACTGATTTTAGCATATTGAAGAAGCTAGCATTGATGTTAGCCCATTGAAGTGAAGTGAAAGAGAGAAGTGAAAAACAGCTAAAGCTGGTTCACTAAAGTCAGAGCTCTTCTGCCATCAGTATTAAAAGTGAAGTTTGACTTTGACACGACCTGGACAAGCTGTCAGAGTGATACTGTGACAGAAAAGTGAGATGGGAAAGGAGAAGTGAGACGAATCGTTTCTGTTTTCCAGGCTGCTGGGGGCTGACAGACCGGTTTCAGGTGTGGCCTCACCGGTTCCTGTGGTTCCAGACAAACTGGGGCCTCATTACAGATGGCTGAAATCTTCACTTCAGGATGACGTTTAGGATTCCGGGGTATTAGATGGACTTAATTTACGACCGCAGTTATGAAAAAAGAGCAAATTAAGCATTGATATTGGAGAAGCTAACATAGATGTTAGCCTGCTGGAGATGCTAGCTTCATGTTAGCCTCTGATGGACGTAAGCGCAGACGTTTGCCAGTCGGTGAAGCTATGGCATGTTGGAGACGCTCACACTGACGTTAGCCTGTTAGCTACATGTGTCCACTGTATGTTTCCTCCTGAGCCAGCTAATCTAACACCTGTCTTTAGGCTAGGCTAGGCTAACGAGTGCGTGAAGTCAATCGGAGAAATAAGAACGTTTTCAGTTATACGAGGCCCCCGAAAAACCTCACATTGTGTTTGTTAAAGCTCTGAAAGTGACTCTGTTCCTCTTCCCATCAGGACTTGAGGCGATCCCGTCCGTCTCTGTTTCTGTGTGGAATCGTGGTTTGACCTCTGACCCCATTAGTGTCACGTCAGGAGCCGAAGGAGCAAAAATTGTTTAAAAAGTGACTTTATTTTGTTATTCTCACGTTAACAGGTTTAAAACGAGACTCAATAAGGCCTATGATAACCACGCTAACAAATCATTGAGGCTAGCACAGGACTCTTTTAAGCTAATGCTCTCGCGTTCAGTTTAATTAAGTATAAACGATGTGATGGTATCGATGAATTAAAGAATAAAATGAGGAGGGCGAATCGCTACTCGCAAAATACTCATCATCTATGATGACGTGACATTTAATAGCAAAGTTTTATTTCTGACTCGAGTCGATCTTATTGAATCTTAACGTTTCTGTCAAACGCGTCTGTAACATTTGTTATCGCTTTGTCTGAGTTGTTTCATCTCATGTGAATTCTGAGGCCCAACAGTATTTTATTGGCTGTTTTTGTAAAACGCCTTTTAATTGGACTTCCTGTTAAGGTACGTTTAGGACTCTTACTGTGAAAGGTACAGGAAAGGAAGCGCTTCGGCGTCTCTTGTGTTGTTGTTATTTTTGTGTTTGGTTTTCGTCATTTCAGCCGTGCGTAAAATCATTAAACGTCTCCATTCGGATTCAGACAAACGTCCATTTACGACATCAAATCGACATTTCGTAGCTTTGTCTCGATATATTAATATATTGTATATTTAACACCTTCGAAAAGGAAGAAAAGTCCAGAATTCCACAGTGTCGCGACCAGCAGGCGACGATGACAAACTGTCACGTGGACGAAAGTCAACATTTGGTAGATTTTAGCTTCGTTACGCGTCAACTCAAGTTTCAAGTTTCAAAAAACGAGACATGTTTACACAAATGCGGCGTGTTTGACAAGCTCGACGTCGTGAAGGGCGACGTCCCGTTCGCGCTCAGTCACGGCTGATAACGTTTGACCTCCGCGGGGTCACGTGACCTCCCTGCCGTCGCCGCGCTGAATCCAGATCACAAGTCAACAAAAAGTCAAGGAATCGGTTTGAGCGGCGGGTTCAGCGAGACGCGTCCGTCCTCCACGGTCCGAAGGTCAAACCTCGACTCGCCTTCCTGTCCCGTTTGTTGTCCCGTTTGTTGTCCTGT
>KV751370.1:1079740-1090233 GCA_001698575.1 Mola mola | reverse complement strand
GTAAAGTACAGTGAAGAACGGTGAAGTGCAGTGAAGTACAGAGAAGTACAGGTAAGAACAGAGAAGTGCAGTAAAGTACAGTACGGAGAAGTGCAGCAAAGTACAGTAAAGTACAGTGAAGAACGGAGAAGTGCAGTAAAGTACAGTAAAGTACAGTGAAGAACAGGTAAAAACGGAGAAGTGCAGCAAAGTACAGTAAAGTACAGTGAAGAACAGAGAAGTGCAGTAAAGTACAGTGAAGAACGGTGAAGTGCAGTGAAGTACAGTAAAGTACAGGTAAGAACAGAGAAGTGCAGTAAAGTACAGTAAAGTACAGTGAAGAACAGAGAAGTACAGTGAAGAACGGAGAAGTGCAGTGAAGAACAGAGAAGTACAGTGAAGAACGGAGAAGTGCAGTGAAGAACAGAGAAGTGCAGTAAAGTACAGTGAAGTACAGTGAAGAACGGTGAAGTGCAGTGAAGTACAGTGAAGTACAGTGAAGAACGGTGAAGTGCAGTAAAGTACAGTGAAGAACGGTGAAGTGCAGTGAAGTACAGTAAAGTACAGGTACGAACAGAGAAGTGCAGTAAAGTACAGTGAAGAACAGAGAAGAACGGTGAAGTGCAGTAAAGTACAGTAAAGTACAGTGAAGAACAGAGAAGAACGGTGAAGTGCAGTAAAGTACAGTGAAGTGCTGTCGGCCTCTTTCTGCGTGTGCTGGTTTTTATTCCATTGCTCTGATTCTTATTGAATCCCAGTTTGGTTTGTCGGTAGTTTTCCATGTTTTCAACACCACGTGGCGTTAAAAACATCATCTTACATTTTTGTTTCTCTGCAAGTCAAGTGAGAAAGACTGAAACGCACTGCAGACCCAACAGCCCGTTGCTGTTTTGACTGAGGCCGGGCTGTTCATGAGAACATTAATATTTGTGTTTTCCTCACAGTCGTGGACAAAGTATGCAGTTAAAGCACTTTGTAGTTGTGACATCATCAACTTGTGGCATTTTCGGTGCTGTTCCTGCGCTCTGATCGGTCAGAATAGCTGCGATCGTCGAGACGATGCGGTGCTCGGTGCTGCTCGGTGCGATTCCTGCGCTGCTGTTCCTGCTGCAGCTTCCTGGCAACGCCCACGCGCAGGAGGCACACTGGCAGGACTACAAATATGGCCGCCAGGGCTCAGAAGAGACCTCATTCTGCTCCTGGAAGTGCCTCCAGTTCACTCTGCAGTGGCCCGGAGGGTTCTGCCAGGTGAGCTTCATCACCATCATCAGAGGGAGGGAGGAGGGGGTGGCGACGAAGGTGAAGACGACCGGACCGGCGGGTTTAATGATGATAAATCGTTTCTTAAACACTTCACATGATTAGAAAATGTTTTTAATCCTAAAACCGGCAGAAATGCATCTAGTTCATTTTAATTCCCGGCCCGTCACACCGGAGAGGAAGTTGACAGCGAGCTGCAGCGCTTCGTGTCGCAGCTAAAGTGACGTCAGAGGCGCACAGGAGTGAAGATCTGTCTGTCTGTCTGTCTGCAGTCGCTGGACAGAGAGAGTCTCTGTCGGATCCCCGACAACATCAACAGCTGGACCATCCACGGCCTCTGGTAACACTTTCACATCACGGCCACGTGGAGCCCCAGTCTGTCAGAAAAATCTGTGAATTTTTCTGCTTCCTGGTTCTCCCGCTGCTCTAAATGTTGCCGCTGACTGATGCTAACTTCTGCGGTCTCAGGAGCCCGTGAACATGGCAGACGGAGACCAAACGTTCTTACTCGCTTTCTACCGCTGCTGACTTTTCTCTTCACGCTGACGTCCCCGTGTCCTCCGTCTTCGTCCCTTCAGGCCAAAACAGGCGTCCGGCTGCTGCGACTGCTGGCCGATGTTCCACTCGGACGTCCAGGTGGGTATTAGGGACGTCCAAACGTGGCAGGCGGCGGCGACGTCGCCTTTTTTTAATGCGCGTAACCTCACGCCGAGAGCTGATTGGTCGATGGTTCCGTCTGACAGGAGCTGGAAGCCGAGCTGACCGAACGCTGGCCGTCACTACTGACAACAAGGTCCAGCTTCACCTTCTGGTAACCAACACGAACGCGCCAACGTCTGACTCCATCTTCATCTTAAAGGGACAATTCAACTCCAACAAACAGTCCTGCTTCTGCTCCGAAATCCCCCAAAATACACGATCAGCTGATGGGTTAACAGTCTGACACTGTGTGTGTGTGTGTGTGTGTGTGTGTGCGTGCGTGACAGGAAGGGGGAGTGGGAAAAACACGGCGCATGTGCAGCGTGTGTGGAGGGAATCAACTCTCCGCTCAGATACTTCCAGCTGTGCCTCAAACTGCGAGCACAGTTTGACATCCACAGGTTAGTGCGCGTACACACGCACAGACACACACACACACACACACACTTGGCTCCGGGTGTGTCATGTCCTGCACGATTCAGCCACGGCCAGCAGGGGGGGCTGTGTGCTCAGGGGGGGGTGCGACGTGCACCGTGTGTCCCTGCATGCATCCTTCATTTTAACCTGCAGGAGTCGCCGTAGAGCCCATTGTTAGACTCGGTGAATAAACGTTACAAACTTTCAGCTGCATTAAGCAAATCAAACAAGAACAACTGAATGAACCAACGGGCTCAGGTGTCGTCTCGAGGGCCTCATTGTGTCCTCAGGTGAGCTGAGCTAGAACATCAAGCACCTGCACCTTCAGGCTGTGTTGAGTGTTCGATTGCGCGATAGAAACGTGTCAAAAATAGCAAAAATAAGAGTTAGGAGACCATAGCAAAGCCACCGAATGTTCCTTGACAAACAGTTTGTGGGTGTGGCAGGAAGAAGTAGTCATCAGCAGCTGCGACAGAAATGTGCGAAGGCTCGTTGGCGGCGGACTCCGAGGTTTCGCTTTGCACAGTAAAGCTGACGACACGCTGACTTTTAGCCAGATTTGACCCACCGTTCCCAGTTCGGCACCAGTCGGCACTGGTTGGGGACGGTCGGCGTGGCTTCGGTTAGCGTGAACTCTGGACTCTTCCAGTTCTGGACAGACCGCGAAAGGTGTCCCCAGCTTAAGACGAGTCCTCGGGAAGACATACGCCACGATTGACCCAAAATCACAAGATTACTGCTCCAATATGGTCAAAAACTTACAAGTTATTCACAGAAGTTTAGGGACTCTGTTCTGTGGAGCAATGAAGCAGAACTGGGACTTTAATGGCCGCTGGGTCAGCAGTAGGTCCAGAGGAGGAGGGAGAGAACCCCCTGCCGACGGTCAGGTGTGGCGCTGGGACGCTCGAACCGTCAGGATGTGATTACCTGACAAAGTGCAGCAGGACGGTCGGCGGTCTGGAGCCGAGGCTCAGCGGGTAGACGGATCGTCCTCTGGTTGGACGACCGCTGGTTCGGTTTGTTAGCGCGTACATGCTAAACTATCACCCGTGTGTGAACGTGACAAACGGCGTCAAAGCGCTTTGACAAAACAAATAAACTTGTTGGTGCTTCATAAATGTCCATTTACCAAATGTTTCCAAATGTCAGAATTCCACCACAGATGATTTCCTGATGGTGAGAGAGAAACTGTGAGGATGGAGGTAAAGTTTGTGTGTGTGCAGGTTGCTGGAGGACGCCGGCATCACTCCGTCCTGCGATCGGGTGTACAAGGTAAGAATCCAGACCAAGATTGGATTTAATAAAGGTTGAATCGTACACTTTAGGGGGACAATATATCACGAGTCTTATTTCCAAAATGTGCAGTCAGAACTTTATTTAGATTGAGTCAGTCGCACTGAACATTGAATGTGGTTGAACAGTCCTGGCCAAAGCTCTCCCATCTCACACCATTTTTCCAGAGTCTCATTACATTTGGACATTCGGGCACAAGGTAATTGGTGCGGTTTACGTCAAAAAGTCTGTCTGATTGGTGAGATAAAAACCCTTTAAGAGGTTCGACCGTCCGAATTACAATCGGACGATCGACGGTATCGAGGGCAGCTGGTGGGTCAAGGAGGATTTCGACGGAGCGTCTGTCCGCACAAAAATGTCGATTCGACTTTAAAAATGCGGGAAATGGGTTTGAAACGTGTCGAAGGCTTTATAGCGCTCAACCACTTGGAGGAGCTGTTGTGCGAGAAATAAACGGAAGCTCGGAAACGTTCGTTCCTGAACAATCTGGTAATCGTCGGGAGACAGCTGGGCGTGAGGTCGGCTGATGGTGTCATAGGTGATTCCCCAAAGCCAAATTGTCGCATTTGTCTATTGTTTGTGAGAAGTGATGAAATGATTGATTCTTCTCCACCAAGCACGCTTCTTCCTCTGCACTTGGGAGTATTCAAGGCTCACGTGTGGAGGCTCTTGCTCTGGTGAAGGTTCTACACCCCCTTTGGTCTGTTCCTTCACCTCCACCTTCAGCTGCACACACACTTTATTTTGCTGTCTGAGCTCCTGGATCTCCTTTCTCATGTCAGCCATCTCCTTTTCATTCTTCTTGAGCTTGTGGTTCAGTTTTTCGACGGTTTGATCCAAGGTGTCCTTCTCGGATCGCAAGGCTGCGATTTCCATCCTATGTTTCCTGTAGGGCACCGGCATCTCTGCGCTCTCTGCTCGGACGCTTTCTATTTCTGCGCCCTTCGGTTCCTTGTTTTTGTGGAGAAGTTCCTTCATCTCCATCTCCAATCCCAGCAGCTTCTTCTCTGAGTCGGCAGCCTCGAGCCCAGAAGCGTGAGTCTTCTGCTGCGTCGGCATCGAATGGAGCTGCAGCTTTTCTGCTCTCAAAGTCTCCTGATCCTGCCTTAATTTCTGCACGCGGGACGCTGACGCTTCCCTCTGCAGCTCACGCCGTTCTTCACCCTGTTCACTGACAATGTTCGTTACCTTGTACAGGTTGGCAAACTTTTTCTGGTGCTGCAGTTCTTCCAGGAGCTTTTTCTTATGCCCGATCGCCGTCTTTATCTGCTCGTCTTCGGAGACGCCCGGCAGCTCGCTCTTCAGCTGCTTCATTTCCCCCATCGGCCAGCGATGTTCCTCGCAGCCGTCGCTGTTGTCGTTCATTCCTGGCTCCGTGGCGGCCGTAGAGTCACCACCGTCAATCTGCTGTGTCATAAAGAGAGAAAGGAGGTCGTGCGCGCTGGTTTTAATCAGTGCTCACGGAGCCGATCGTCCCATTAAAGTCAACGCGGCCGAGCGACACGGAATGAAGCGCCGCAGGATACTTCACAGGCTAAAAACCCACTTCTTCACTTGGTTTCACACAAAGCCTGAACCTTTTGTCCAAGAAATTCACAGAGCACAGAAGCACCACAGAGGACAAACATATTAATATAAAAGAAATCCAATAAAAAGCCGGGAGTTTCAAAAAGTGGTAGAAACAGGTAGAAAACTATAACAACAATATAACGTCCCAGAAGAGCTGAGCGGTTTGATGGTTGAAAGGACGAACGTGGAGCTGTGAGTCGTCAGAGTGGCTCCGGGACATTTCTACGTCCCGAACACGGCTTGAATGAGATTTTCACGACGAAGCACACGCGTGTGTCTGTTTAAGTCCAGCGATCTTCTGTCTGTTGGTTCGCAAGGTTACCTAAAAACCACTTGACCTTTGACCTGTGTGTCTTGGCCCAACCTGCAGCCGATTAGATTTTGGCGGTCAAAGGTTTGATTAACTTTTGGGATTTCTAAGTCAAAGGTCAAGGTAACTGAAAGGTCACGCACATTTTTTTGGACATCTCCAAAAGGAACTGACATAGAGAGGTCCAACTAACATCATTTTGTAGCTGTCAGTAAGGGTAAAGATATTTAACTTTTAGGTTTTCAAGGTCAAAGTCACTGGCTGGTCAAAAAACATATTTTATTGGCCATTTCTCCTGAAATAAATTGACATGAAGAGGTCCAATTGGTGTCATTTTGTAACTGATTCTAGGGTCCATCACGTAGCCAGAACCAGCTGGCGCTGCAGTTGGTGTGTCGCCCGTCAGGTGGCCGCACGTGATCTTGTTTGCTCCAAATGACCTTAAGCTAAACTTTAAACTTGGGAACGCCGGACAAACTCTCGGGAGGTCTGACTGGTGTCATTTTGCAACTGATAGCACTGGGTACGGATGATTAAATGTTGGGGGGCCCATCTGAAAATTTTCACCTTCGGTAATCCTGTTCTTCGGGCCGCACACACAGAACGTCACCAACCAACCCAAAGTCGGTGGCGGATAGAGCCCAGCTTCATGCAGCGCCATCGTAGACCGGGAAACAAGTCTTCGCTTTGATGAGTTGATCAAAGGCTGTTTTGAGGGCACGATGACCTTGACAAAACACCCCTGAAAGGTCATCCCGTCAGGCGGCTTCTGTCCGGCTCAGCGCAGGCTGGATCAGTTTGATGACGCTAGATTACCGGGTTAGCCGGCTGTGCTGAGTCTAAAGCCAGAACTGGAGTCGGTGGCCGGACGTGCTGACCGACGAGTCACGTCTGGCGTTACCTGGCGGCGCTCGGCCGAATTGTGTCTTGTGGTTGTGCTAACATATGTTAAAAACAGGAACAGAACTCGCCGCTGTCCTTTGGAATGCCTTTTTCTCAGCCCGTCACTGCAGAACCCGCCTGAGAGGACTTTGGAATGACCCTTTCAGCTCAGGGAGGTCCGTGTTTTTATCCAAGGGCACGTCAGGGGTCCGTTTCTTTTGGTTGCCTTCCACTCCCAGGAGAGAGAGTGAGGAAGAAAGGCGGAGAACCAAGTTAACTAGACGTAGGCAGAACCAGAACCGCTCAGGGTGCAGCATAAACCCCCCCAGTAATAAAGGCTTCATCAGCACTAACCTTCAGGCTGAGCTCACTTCAGCTTCCTACCAGACGGTGGTACCGGCATTTGTTTTGGTGTGACAAACAGCTCATGTTGGCGCCACCTGATGGGTGACACATGAACTGCAGAGCCAGCCGGTTCCGACTCTGTGATGGACCCGGGGATTAGTTACAAAAATGACACCAATTAGACTGGACTTCAGTGACCTTGACCTTTGACCTAGAAAGTCCAAGAGTTAATCATTTGTAGGCAGTGCTGGCAGCTACCAAATGACACCAGCTGGAAATCTCTCCGTCAATTCTTTTTAGCCTCGTGGCCCAAAAACTGCTTTTGGACCTTTGGCCACGGAATGAAATCAGCGCTGTGTCGGGCTCAGACACAGCTGTGGTGAAAGTCTTGCCAACCAAACAAGGGACTCGTTTGGAGGTTCTTCTCCGCCGACGTCAAGCTTGACATCCTTACCTTGTCCTGTCCTGTGTGAGTGAGAGACTTACGCCTGCGGCGGCTGTTATTTATAATACAATATCCACTATGTCATTAAGTTATGTCTTTCATGTTTAAAAGACTTCAAAGACAGGCACAGGTCACAGCGGCGCCATAGAAGGCAGAATTATTGGGAGAAAAGGAATGAGAAGATACGATATAACATGGAATTAAAAGTTATAGGAAGCGCTGGGAGAGCGTGGCCCAAACAAGCCCCTCCCACATCCGTGGATCGGAAGGTTTGACTCCGTTTGCGTTAGAATTGTGATGCTGTTTCATATTGATGTTAGTCTGTCGCCGTGTTAGTCCTGATCTGATTTATAGTCATTATTTCCATTTTCAAAAGTTGAATCATAAACCTCTGGGGACAATCGATCATGAGTCATATCTCCAAATGAATGTAGAGAGAACGTTGAGTTTGGTCAGTAGCTTCATCACGCCGGTGGAGGCAGACGACACCTCAGGCTTCTGGATGGTCACTCGGGTTCTGGTAGTTGTAAGAGCTGTTAAAAGCAGGAAGAGAAGACGTAGCTGTCCTTGTGAATGCCTGTTCAGGAAGGGCTGGGACCAGTGCAGGTGCGGCAGCGCTCGGCTGAGTGATAGCCAGCACTGCTGAAGCCTTTCTGATGAGAGGTGGAACGTCTTCAGGAACCGAGAGGTCCAGATGCCTTCGACTCCAGCACCGAACACCTTTAGAGAGGCCCTGTCCACGTTCGAATTGTGCGATCTTTGGCAGTTTCAACAGAACGATGTGACTGAACGTTGGTCTCATACGACGTTAGCAGCTTCTAATAAGTTAAACTGGAACAAGATGTGTATGTCATTTAAACCAAAACCAGGGGGCAGAGTTCACCCTGGGTGGGAGGAGGGGGAACGAATAGGTTAAGACCTGGAGCTGATCGGGGATTTGAAATTGCTGCAGTGGTTGTCGCTCTCTTGTGAGTTCCTGCTTGTGTGCAGGTGGCCGAGGTGCACCAGGTCCTGGCTCCCCATCTGGGCGACAAACAGGAGATCCAGTGTGTTACCGACGATAAGGTCAGCTCCGCCGCTCGCAGCTCAATTCGTCATCTCGGACGTTTTCTAAATTCTTCCAACGCTTCACAATCTGTCAATGTCTGTAGTTAAACTTCTGGCTGCGGATGAACATAGTCACTAACACTTAGATTCTGTTCAGGGTTCGCTGCTCACGATAATGATGATGAGATTTAAAACAAATTATGAGTAAAAAGTGTCCTGATTTTTTTTTCATTTTATCAAATTTAGGTTGGGACGAGAGAAGTTATAAACCGCAAAACAACGCACGTGTTCTTTTTCCGAAATAAGATAAACATAACTTCTGTCATGAAGAGACATTCGGTGTCTGCTGCTGTCTCGGACAAAACGAGACATTAAATACTTCTGAGAGGTTCAAACACATCTTCTCACAAATATTCACAAAACTAAAACAAATTCCAAATCATTAAACAAGTGACTGAATCGTACGGACAGAAGAAACAAACTGAGGCAGCTTGGAATATTAAATGTGGTAGTGAATCTTGGTCTGATGAAGACATGTTAAAGTGTCAGACCAGGACCAGACGGAGACAGAGTCTGGACCAGTTAGTACCAGTATCCTCAGTGCTCAGAGCCAAACACAACCAATTACAGCCTCAAAGGTATGAAACTGAACTAAGATGTTGGGCCAACTCAGCTCTGTGAGTTTACTTTAAGTTATGTTGTGATTTTTTAGCATCAGAGAGCTTTTTATAGTCTGGAATGACTCTATATTTTCTCTTATTTCTCCCTGTAAGCGAATGTTGGATCTTAGTGACAGGCAGGTGTCCCAGACAAAAGGTTGGGGTTGTCATGCCTCGGTGGAGGTTTGTGCTCTCCGAGTGCTCGTGTTTGGGATTATTTTTGCTTCAATGTCTCTAGAAACATTGAAATTAAGCCCAGAAGTTGTCACTCTAACTGGTTCTTACGTCGTCTGTGGGCCCCCAGGACAGGGAGGTGTGGTTTCAGCTGAAGATCCCCCTGTCCCGCAACCTGACTCTCGGCTGCGATCACCATGGCGACGCCAGCGGATGGGGATGGTCTCCCGGGCATCCCTGCTCTCCTCAGGTCCCGTTCTACTACCTCCCCATAGACCACCAGCAGCCGTGGCGGCCCTGCGACTAACCGGCAGCTCGCCGTTCAGACTGCCAGCTCATTTTTCTTCTTCTTCCATCTCACATCAGTTATTGTTTTAGAGATTGTTTGCGTCTGTGCAGACAGGATGTGACATCCAATCAGCTGACCAGGTTACTACGATATTTGATAATTAACTCGCTCCTCTTCTTAAAGGTCCCGTGTATATGGAAGGTTGTCTAAAGTTGAAGCGGCGACGGGGCGTGTACCGCCGTCAGCACAGTCTGAAAGTGGGTTTCCAGCCTGTTTCCGTCCACATTTGATATTCATGGAAACAGTGAAACATTAGGAAAAATCCTCAAATTTGGCAGAAAGTTAGCGCTTCGATAGCCGGTAAATGCGAATGTTTAGAGATCACGTGACCTAAACGTCACCCAACTCAGTCATGAAAGAAACGATGGCGACAGCGACAGGTGAAAAGCACGGAACAGTAATCGTACTTGACTTTTTGTAGTTTTTCTAATCCGCTGTGCTGTTTTTGTGGTAAATTCTGCAGTAAAGAAACTTTGCCACCTGCTGGCCATCTCAGTGAACTAACTCTTGATATTTACATAACATTAGTGAATGGAAACACAAAAATGTGAGTTTTATTTTTTGGGAATTTCAGAAAATGTGGTTAAAATTTGTGGTACGTTTTAATGGAAACCCACTCGAACCGTTCGAAACGTGCTCGGAGAGGGAGCGTTCAGGGAGGCGGCGCTGTTGTTGCATTCTACTGCCTCACCACTAGAGGCTGCTAACGTCCACACACTGGATCTTTAAAAGGAAAACGCTGGTATTTCCAACCTCAGTCCTTTTCCCGAGAAGACTTTCAGGCTCTAAAACTTCACTAAACACAATTATTTTAAATTAGGACCAACTGGCTCCACAGAGCCTGTTATCACTTTATTCTCCACTGACTCCACTCAGAATGTTCAAGCGTCTGCTAATGTGTGCTGTGCGTTTGTGACTCAGTACAAGACGTTTGGACAGTTTAAAAACCTCTTTGTACTTCCTGTCGCTGATGGAAGAAGACAAGCAGTCAAAAAACACAGTTCCTTCTGGTCGAGCTAATCAGTCCCAGCGACCGAATTCCACACTGGAGTAAAGCAGGAATTG
>KV751370.1:1065757-1079703 GCA_001698575.1 Mola mola | reverse complement strand
GTTTCACTGTCTGTTCTGGACCTCAGTTCTACTCATATTATCCCACAAAGTGGACCGGAACATTTTCAGAAATCAAACAATGTGGAAATTTAAATTTAATGTTCCGACAACATGTCATCAGTTTTTCACCTTAAAACCTGAATGTTTATCTCACCTTAAAGTGCTCGTGCTTCCCGGACCGAACCGGACCAGACCGGAGTCCAACTGAAACGAATGTGATGTGAACTTTCTGTGTGTGAACCCTCAAATAAATTTCACTCTTCACTTACTGTTTTTCCCATCTGCGAGTGTTTTTTTTAGAAGTTTCTCTCTCAGGACAAAGAAATGAGCGTTTCCACGATGTCCCCCAAACACACAGACAAACGTCAGCTGGTTCACTCACTGGTTTATTGACACGTTTTTCTCCTCCAGCCTCAGAAAGCAAAAGTACAACAATCAGGAATCACTAAAAACAGTTTCAGAGCGACGCTAACAGAAACTAACAACAAAAAGGAGGCGGAGACACAAAACCGCTGGCCTGATGATGAGGACGAAGGCCTGGAAGTGGTTGACGGAGAGAGGAATGCGATCTGCGGAGGGGATTTAACACGAGCAGAATTTTTAACGCAGCTAAACAAATCCAGCGTGTCCTCAGTGTCTGTTCGGCTCTCCCACGCCGCCGAGCGTAGCTCCGCCCACCTCTCAGTGCTCCAGACGTCCCAGGAAGCGCAGGTTGAGGATCTTGAGCTGGTCGTCCAGCTCCATGCGCACGATGCCGTCGTCCCCGTCGATGCTGAGCAGGATCCCGGTGGCCTCGCGATCCTCCCCCAGGATCACCTTCACCTGGACGCCCCAGACGTGTCAGCGTGTCAGCGCAGGTTTCACCAATCACACAAGGCTTCAAAAAGTCACAATTCTCCGTTTCGGTAGATGAAAAATATTATATTTGGAATAAATTTGACTTTTTTTATTCTTCTTTCCTTTTCTCTCAGATTTTGAAAAACATTTTTGTCCTCAAAGTTCAGATTCATTTAATTGTTTATATTAAATATTGAATATTGAAATATTATTGTATATGGAAACAGAATCTGACTTTTCTCAGAAAATTTTCGTCAGATTTGACAATTTGGTTTTTTTTCCTCAGAATTCTGACTTTTTTCTTGAGATATTTGTGATTTGTTTTCCTCAGTTTATGTTTTCAGATTTCTCTATCAGTCAGTTTCTGCAGATTTTTTTCTCAGATTTCTCAAAAAACCTTTTCAGATAAAAGAAAGCATGAATGGTTCCCCTTAACTGAATTAATTTTTCACACGTGGCCTTTAAATGTATCTGTACTCTGAGTTCACAAAAAAATCTAAACGGCTGTTGAAGATTTTGAGCCGTCTGATGGAAAATTACATTGAAATTGATTATTTTATAGCTGATAGTAAACTGATGTGTGTCAATATGTAATCGATACATGTGTGCAGAGAGAGGACGACGCTGACGTCACCTTGTTGTTCTTGGTGGGCGTGACGGGCTCCAGGTGATCACTGCCGATACTGACAACCTTCTCAGACTCCTGCATGAACACTGAGCACATCCCGCCCTACACACACACACACACACACACACACACACACACACACACACACACACACACACACACACACACAGAGCGTGGGTTACACGTACAGACAGTGTGTATGTGCTGCTGTCCAACCAACTGTAAACCTGTTCAGGATTTCAGGTTCAGTGTTTTGACTGTCTGAGGTCGAACGCAACATGTTAGCTGCTGCCAGACAAATGCTACCGGAAAGGTGTAAAATAATTCCCGAAGAGGTTAATTTAATCCTGGAAGCGAGAAACGCTGGATGGAAGCTAACGTGGAACACGCGTGTGATAAGACAGGACGGCTAATGTTACCCTGCTAGCTTGTTTCTCTCCAGCATGTTATCTCAACTCTCCTCTAAAATATATTTAATAAACTGTCGCATTTGACAAAGGAATTAAAACATTTCTCCACATTTGAGAGGTTAAAACCAGCTAAAGAAAAAAAAAATCACTAACACTTTTTACTTGAATCACATGGTGAGGTCATGTGACTGTGTGTTACCGTGACGCTCCTGATGACCCCGGTCTGTCCCATCAGATCCATGAAGGAGTCCTTGACTCGGACCAGGATGTCAGTGGTGACCCAGTCGCTGCTGCCCTGCTCGATGTTGGAACCTGGTGTGTGAGGGTTGTAGCCTCCAGGAGAGGGCGCTCCGGGCGTCATGGGGCTGTAGCCCACCGGGCTGGGACTCGGACTGGCCTGTGGAGGCAACCAGAGTCACAACCATTTCAGCACCCGTCGATGTCTCAATCCCAGTCCAGATGGTTTCCAGGGCGCACGCTGTATTTTCTAATATAACCACAGGGGGGCGCCCACAGCTACAGCAGTAACAGACCTCCAAGTCAGAGTTACGTGCTAATTATTTATCTCATACAATACTACTTTAATTATTAAAGTTGCTCTTTTCAAAATCAGCCAAACTTCTCAAATAAACTAAGCTCAGTTAACCACTCAGATTGTTAAACTAAATGAAACTTTGTGAGCAAAGAAAATAAATCAGAATATGCTACAACTGATGACTGTTTCCAATAATCGATGACACGCTGAGGTTGAAATAATAACAGAATGTGAAAATAACAAAGTGATAAGAACAATTCAGTAATGTCCACGTTTCAACATGAACGGCTGCTCACTCTGGAGCGTTACGTTGATTTTTCTGCCCCTGTTTTTTAGTCCAGTTTATGTCATTGACACACTTGGTGCTGTGAAGTTCTTTGAGCTGCACTTCATTTATGAGCCATGCTGTTCAAATAATAGTTTATAAGGTTACAAAATCATATTATAGACGTAGATATTAGCACACAATAATAATAAAATTATACAAATTAGAATACTAAGAATTACATCCCCACCTACGATTTAATATACACTTTTTTTCTTTAAATGGACTATTTCCATGTTTTTCCTTGCACCAATCACATCCGGACTTAGATTCAAAGTGACGTGTGATTGTTTGGCCACTGCAGCAGCTACAGTGTGATGAACACGTGTGTTTTTTTTTTTTTATTAGTGACTGCCTCCGTTCACGTCACGTCACGTCCCTGATATAATGACAGCCGAAGTGAGACTCGGCCCTGTAACTGCTCAAATGTTTGCTTGTCAGTGAAAACCCGAGGAAAAGAGCGAACACAATCATCCTACCTGGTAGGCCATGGGGGAGGGCGTCGGGTGGTAGCTGGCTGGGGAATGTGTGTTCTGGTAGCCGACCGGCGAGGGCGCCACCTGGTGGTAGCTCTGAGGACTGGGGCTGGGCTGGTAGGAGCCCTGAGGGGATGGAGCGGCATAGGGGGAGTACTGCTCTGTGTTATACCTGCACACACGCCGAGGATGAAACAGGTTAACTAAGAAACGTGTGAACTTGTGAGAACACGAGCGTCCAGGAAACAACAGCAGTTACGCTGGAAAAAACAGAACAAACTGCCTTCTTTTTTTTTTTAATACCAAAAAAGGAAGTAAGAACTACTCTGGGACTCACATCGCAGGCGTGCCAGGAGTCTGAGGGTTGTACTGAGGGTTGACCTGTGGAGACGGGACCTCGGGGTACCCGGGGGTCTGAGGGTTGGGGGTCCCCCCGTAACCCTGAGGGGAAGGGGAGGACTCGTCGTCGTAGCCGAAGTCGTACTCCTCGTCGTTCCTGACACAAGTCCCAGAAACATCTCAAACATGGGCTCAGAATACACACAGTGCACTGACTGTGTGTGTGTGTGTGTGTGTGTGTGTGTGTGTTACCTAGAAGGTGTGTTGGGGTTACTGGGGTCCCAGGCTCCGCTCTGACCTGGCGTCCTGCTCCCATCATGCAGTGGGGTCTGAGAGCCGTAGTGAGGCGTGCGGCTTCCTGTTAGAACAACAGTACAGAAACACACAGGACTGTGGGTAATAACACTGAATGAGTCCATGTATGCCTGGTAGAACGGGGCAGGGTTTAACAACAAATGTTTAATCTCACCCACTCCATACTGATGCTATTACTATGCGAGGTGGGCGGGGTTAAGCAGCACAAAGCCCAACCTACACGTTTATTAGCCAACAGATTCACAGTCAAATTTAACTTTAACCGGATTTGATTTCAATTTAAACATTAGTTCACATGTTTAGCTGGAGCAGCAACATTAGCTAAGAGTTAGCTAATGTCCCCCTGTTGTTATAAACATTGGTTGTTCAATCAACATTCATTTTCGCCAAGTTACAACTATTAGCAACAAATGAAAAAGTCTATTTAAAGCTAGCAATCCTGCGAGCTAACGTATGAAACAAGCCAGATAAAGTTTGGATATAGCTTACATTTAGCTGTAAGTTAGCTTCAGGCCTTAAGAAAAATATAATGTGACTCATTTTGTTCTTAAACTAACATTTTTTTAATGTTTAACTCCACCCACATCTGACAGTTCAACCACTCAAACCTCAGTTGGTGGGATTAAACTGTTGACATTTGACCCTGCAGAATATCTCTGGTCTTTAAAAATAACAGAAACATACTTGTAAGGTCACCTTCCACTCCCTGCATTTGGCTAATCACTGAATTTAAGGTTTTTTTGTGGGATATGCACCGACAGCGTCTTACCGTCATGTAGCGGCGTCTGAGACCCGTACATGGGCGTCCGGGAGCCAGTGCCATACATAGGAGTCTGGGAGCCATACATGGGAGTGCGGCCGTGGGTGGAGGTCATTCCACTGTGTCTCTTTGCTCCCCTGTAAGGAAGGAGGAGGTCCGGGGGGGGTAGTGTGAGATCACAAAAGTCTTGGTATTCAGCTGACTAAATCATTACCACACAATTGGCTTAGAAAACAACAAAAAGCTGCAGCAGGTTCAACAACAAATAAATTCACTGATTTTAGCACCTGAGCACAAGTGAAACCTCCACTAGGGGGAGCTCCGAATAAATATCCCTGATGTGTTTGCAGGTGGGAGGAAGTACCAGCAACACTGTTACAGAACTGCTGGACAGAGAAGAAGATAAAACTACAACTGGGTGTCCATGCACCAATCAGGTCTCAGTTTCCAGCCACATCTGCACAGACTAAATAAACACGCAGTGACTGAGCAAGCGAGGTCCCCTACAAGGTCAGCAGCTGCTTCCTGCTGCTCTACGACTGGTTGGAGCCAATGAAACACGAGGTCAAAGTTCGTTTGCCAAACACGTTAGCTAGCCTGGAATGTGGGCAGTGCCTTTGTGCTCGGTTTCTGTTTTGTTTTTAGCGCTGAAAACGACTTGGTTGCTTTGGAAACCACCGGTCTGTCCAGCCTCTGCGTAGCCAGACTCGGCTCCGCCTCTTTAGTAGGTGTTGGATTATCTGAGAGTTGGGCGGAGGCCGCTGTTAAAGCGGCGGCAGGAGACGCAGCGATGGCACAGTTTTCTGGACGTACATGGTGGTGAGGCGCTGCCGGTCCACTGAGATGGTCTGACAGGTGGAGTGCAGCTCGACTCTTGCCGTCGACTCGGTGGCGTCCTTCACCACGCCGATGTAACCTGGGAAACACAGGAAACTGATCAGCGTTTTTTTAATCACTTTCATCACTGACGCCGCGTCGTGAACCTCAGTCTGACCTTTGTAGGGACCCTGAGAGATGCGGACCGTCTGACCAATCAGCTCGTTGTCTCTTCGTCCTCTACCCCGCCCCATTCCTCCTCCACCTCCTCCCCTCTGAGGAGCACCTGCAGGACAACAACCGCTGCATCACACACTGCTTACACAACAACATGCTTAGAACACCACAAGATCCACACAGGGAAATTAATCATTTTTATTTTTTTGTTGGACTCCGCCCACTATCTGAGGAAACATCAATCACTTTCAGCCAACAGGGGGCACCAACTGTCCTCCACATTTACCTCCCCCGCCGTGGTGCATGGGACTGCTGATCCGCGGGCTCATTGGAGCAAAGCCTCCCACTGTGAAGTTGGTCACGTCTCGGGGCTGAAAGAGGCGGGGCATAATGACCACAGGCTAATGTTGGCCTCCAAAATTATCATTTTACATTGAAACACAGCATGAAATAATTCAACGTTCAAAAGAATTAAATCGAATCAAGATGCAACATCAGAAGTCACGACAATCACTGAATTTTCTGCCGCCTCTTTAACCTGTCTACATGCTGTTACTGGCCAATAGGAGCCCAAAGTCACATGTGAGCAGCCAATGCGGTGCTGACCTTGGAGCCACCAGCCAACACCAGGTGTCGGGTCTTGCAGACGAACATTCCACCGTTCTCCACCAGCTTCTTACAGTGGAGGAAGGCGAAGCCTCGGAATAGGTGGCGGATCTCCCCCTCACGGCCCTGCACCACACACGCACATGTTACATGTGACCTGCCACGGTCTCGCTCAAACAGGAAGGACGAGTCCTCACCGAGTGCGGCCCGTCGATGACCTTGACGATGTCCTTGACGTGGATGTTGTTCTGCTCCGAGTCGAGCGCCACGGCGAAGCGGTTGTCCTTCCTGCGGTTCACCGCCTGGTGCCGCACCGTCAGCACCTTCCCATGCATGTTCAGCACCTGCCGGATGCAGCAGCTGTTCAATTAGCTTTGCTGTTAGGGAATGTTTGTCAATTTAAATTCAATTATTTCAAATTTCATTTTATTACATTTTTAATCTTGCATAGATTTGCTTGATTTTAGTACAAATTTAATATTTTATATGTATTTATTTTCATTTATTGCATTCAAAGTTACTCAAATAGGCTTAATTCTATTCACTTTTACTTAAATCTAATTTTACTAATTTAATATAATTACATTTGATCTTCATATTTTCACTTAAAGATCACCGGGGCGGCTGTGGTAGAGCAGTCGTCCAGTGATCGGAAGGGTCCTGGTTCGATCCCAGACCCTGAAGTTAACATGTCGAAGTGTCCTTGAGAAAGAAACTGAACCCCAAATTGATCCCTATGCTGCGCCAGCAGTGTGTGAATGTGTGAATGCAAAACCTGTAGTGTAAAAGCGTTTTGAGTGGTTGACAATGACTAGAAAAGCGCAGTATAAATACAGGACAGGACATTTACCATTTATCTACTGTGTCAACATAAAAAATGAAAGTTATTGATGATGTTATCATGTAAATAAGAACGAGTTGTCCTGGCACAGACTGTCCATACCTGAAACGTCTCCCTCTCCAGCCGGACGATGACTCCCACCGTCTGCGGGTCCAGTTGGACCAGCTCGCCCCACTCGTGCTGCCCGCCCGCATCGACGCCGGACGCCGTCTCCGAGCAGAGCTGCAAGTCTCTGGGCAGCACCTTCAACTGCACACACACACGGCAGAGAAAAGACAAGAACCCGTTTTTGAAGTGTGTGGATGGTTTGTAGGAGTCATAAATGTACAGTTTCTAGTCACATTTCTAGACTTCTGTCATTTTGGTTCAGGATATCTAAAGTCAGCAGACAGGTGCGCCTGTTTGGGGCTGTTTCCAGTTCCTACAGCTGCTGTGACCTCTGACCTCTGACATCAGGCCAGGCGTCAGGATTGTTCATCAGGTCACAAACAGCAGACAACCACTCAACCCGTCAGACTGAGAGCAACACGGGGGTGGAGCTGGTACCTCGTGCATGGTGAGGTCGGAGAAGAGTATGACAAAGTTCTCCTCCACTCTGACGATGAGGCCCGTGTCCCCCTCGTACCGCCCGGCGATCACCTTGACGTGGTCGCCCATTCGGAAGTACTTTCTCAACTCGTGAGCCGGGAACTCCAGCGGGTCCTGCAAGCACACACACGTGAGGAGATGGAATTAGGTCAGGATGATGAGTTCAGGAAAGAGGCGGCGTTAGAGGGAGACAGACAAAAGTGTGTGCACCTTCAGGTCCTCGTGTTTGGGCATGAGGGTGATCTTGTTGCCGTCCACACTCAGGATCTTTCCCTGCAGGTTGATCAGCTCTCCCTCACACACCTCCACGTTGTCTCCGGCCTGCAGGTTGTGTTCTCGTTCCTTCCCTGCAAACACAGCACAGTTGATGTTTACCTCACTCATAACACACTGATATTTACCAGTTTTAATCTTTGTTTAAATATCAAATTTATTCTGGGACTGGTGTGTTGTGTTCAAGAAGAGCGCCCTCTGCTGGGTTCACCGTTGATGGCTGTACTCCTCATGCATTTGAAGATTTCCAAATAATCTCCACATGTCCACTTTCATTGCTACGTGCTATTGAGGAGAATAAGAGCCCTTTTGTGTAGAAAAGTCAGAATTTTGAGTTTAAATTAAGAATTCTTAGAAAAATGTCACAATTTCCAAAGGCAGTCTGATTTTTTTTTTTGGCAGAATAGAAAAAAAAATAGAGAATTCATTGAAAAATTAGCATTTTTAGGACAAATTCAAAAGTCTTACAAGAATGAAATTCTGGAAAAAGTCAGAATTCTCGAACAATGTCAACTCTGAAAATAATATCTAAACTGAGTTTAACGTCAGAATTCTGAGAAAAATTTTGCTCAATCACACATGGTGTGATCCTAGCCTTTTGCTGAGCCTTTGTCTCCCTCTTCTGGCAGTGTGAGTAATTACACAATTCATACACCCGAGACTTCAACATTCTACTAGTTTCTGAGGCCTACTCTGTCCTCCTCCGTCCACGTTCTCCGTGGCAGGAAAGTCAAAAATTTAAAAAATCATGTGTCGCTAACATCGTTGGAAAGGTGTCGCTGCTTGAAAACTGATTTATGTCAGAAACTCTTGTAGGTGACAAACATTCTGTGTTACTGATGGTTCAAACTGTGCAGTGACAAAGTCATCGTAACCATACTGACCCGACTCGGTGACCACCTCCAAGTCGATTCCCTCCGGCTGGTCCTCAAACTTCTCCAGCTCTGACAGCGTGGGCTTCACTCCATCCGTGATCTGTCAAGAGCAGAAAGCAGCTGCTGAGCTCCGCCTCCACACGCCGTCATGTGACCTCAGATAAACATTTTGTATCGGGATGTGACAGCGGAGCGCCTCCTCACCACGGCAGACATGGCGAAGCTCTTGAACAGGAAGCCTTTACGGCTGTAACGGTTCCCCTCAAAGATCATGAAGTCTCCGTCATGGCTCACCTCCCCGCCGAGGGACCTGTCAATCAACGTGACGTTTCACTCATTACATGTAAAGTGAGAAATCACACACCTGTTGTTTTGAGATTTCGTAAAATTTCTACGCCATAATAATTCAGATTAGTAAAATGCTAGTAATGTGAAAAATCACAATATTCTGATTATTTTGATGCATTACTGTGTGCGTGTACCTGATCTTCTCGGCATCAAACAGCCTCTGAGCAGGCCTCTTGAACTTCTTCCTCTTAGCAAACCAGTCTTTCTGCACACGCACACGCACACGCACACAGCGAACCACTGGTGAGGGATCGGTCGGACTGTAATGTTAATTTCTGCCTTTATGTCAGTAGTGTCTTGATAACAGCAGGAAATCTGTCTTTGTAATGCGGTGATTAAGTTACACATATTTGCAGACTTTTTCAGTCAAACTTTCCTCAGTTTGATCCATTTCTGTCCCACAGCAGCAGGAAATGAAACAACGGGAGGGAGGAAACAAATGGATGTAACAATGCACTGCGAGCCAGCTGAAAACATGGGACTCCTCAAGCTGGTTGACATGTTAAATGAGTGGTGACAGAAGTTTCAAACAGCAGATGGCGCTGTATACGCTGACTTGGCTTTAAGGTCTTTTCAGGCTACAGCATGGTAACTCGCCACATCCAATCATTTCAAAGTGGTTTAGACTGCGGCGGCAGGACCAGGAAGTCGTTGCCTACATGTGTGCCAACGACTGTCTAAAAGAGGTGGCGGAGTTCCTTCCTAACGAGACTCGTGCTCGATTCCAGGAAGTTGCAAGCCCCGGCTTGAAGACTGAACAGTTGTTACGTTCACATTTACAAAGAAAAGGAAAGGAAACCTGCCTTGTTTTGCAGCTTGTAATGTTTCTAAGCTCCCTACTTCACAAGTGAAAATGGATTTTCTCAGTACAATATTTTGTCTTTTTCATGTATAATTTGTCTTAAATATTAATATGTTGAATATTTGTGAGGATGGGGAAGTGCTGGGCTTCCTCTTTGATATTTCAATGTTTTGATGTAACATATGATCTAAAACACACGTATAACTGCTGTAACTAGAACAACCACAGACACGTTCAAAGTCTCCAGTGTCTCTCGCTCTAACTGTGGGACAGCCTGAGGCATCGTGGGTACCACAGGTATCCCATGCTGACCTTGTGCAGAGGGGGCGGCCCAGCCATGATGGCTGTGTAACCGGGCCGTCCTCTGCATCATTTACAGAGACGTTCAGAATCTTTCGCTGTCACGGTGAAGTCGGACTCTGCCGTCCATTAAGACGAGCCCCCCTGGCATGCAGACAGCGACAGCGTGTGCCGGACCTACCAGGCTCATCTTGGCCTTGATGCGGTCCAGGTCTATACGAGGGATCATCTTCAGGGAGATGGTGTTCTGACTCGGCTCCACGTAGTCCACCTGGAGGGCCGGGACAACAGCTGATCACCCAGTGTTCATCGGCAATGTTCCGATCAAATCGGTCACTTCTGTTTCATTTATTTCATTCTACGTATGCAGTCAGTGATTATTTTCAAGGTTAATCAGTAAATCTACAAACACAAAAAATATGTTATATTTTTCCGACCAACAGTCCAATACCCGGGACTGATCCACAACTGACGACAAAGCAACAAAATCTGACATAAAGTTCTATCATTGACAGAGTATCATTTGTTCAGTTTGGACATGGACAAGAGGCCTACTAAGCTGGCTGAACTATGATTTTGTGGTGAATTGTCCCTTTAAAAAGCTGAAACCAGAACAAGTTGTAATCTTAAAAAAAAAAATGAATATATCATTAGAATTTTCAGTGATACATTTGATAAGTTTATATGTATTCTTGTAAACTACATAAAGGTTGGCTTCAGTAACTAATCAATAAATGTTCAGCTCTAACTAATCTGTAAAATATTCTCATATTTTTAACCCCTCCATGTCTCCCAGAAGCTCCTCTGAGCCAATCGTCACACGTGTGAAATTCTCCATAGCAACGCTTTGTGCTGGCGTACCTGCGCGATGTCATCCTTGTACAGGCCCCTCTTCAGACGGACCCAGGACTTGGGCTTCAGGTTGGTGACCTCTTTGACCACCTTGAGGACGTCGGTCATTTCCTTGATGGGAACCATCTGCTGGTTCCACAGGCCCATCCTCAGGTTGCCGATGCCCTCGATGGCGGCCTTGACGTGTGTCTGCTTGTACGACTCCACGTAGATGTAACCTTTGACGTGGTCGGGGGCGACCACCGACTTGATCTGCAGAGGCTGTGGGCGGAGGAGGAGTCAACTTTAAACTGAGTCATCCTGTGCCCCATTTCCACAGGCTCAAAAGTAACGGGACCGTTCAACTCAGACTGTCTCTGATTGGTCACATTGGTGATGATGATGGGTGACATTTTATTTCTTAAAGAAATCATCATTAAGGAGCTGACACACTGAGACAACATGAAGCATTTAATTTCTCTGTGAAATGAAGAATAAAGCCTTTGAGCTCAGCCAATCAGAGGCGAGCATTCAAGGCAGGAAGCGTCAAAGGGCGGGTTCTCACCGTGTCGGTGAACTGGTAGGCGATGAACTTCCTCATCAGCGCGATGGCCGTCGCCCTCTCCTCGCCGATCTGAAAAGACAGAATATGTTGACAGAGTGTGTGTGTGAATGTATTTCGATCATAGTGAGAACAAATTCTGAATCGAAGCTCGTGTTGTGAGGACATTTTGAGCAGTCCTCAGATCCTGTCCTTTCCGAGGGTTCAGACTGTGTCTCAGTCAGGTTCGGGTTAAGCTCTGGGTCAATTATCCTAGTCTGCACATTCCGTGCTGCTGTTCCGAAAGAGTTCCTCGCTCCGCAGAGAAAGAAAGAAAGAAAGAAAGAAAGAAAGAAAGAAAGAAAGAGAGAGAGAGAGAGAGAGAGAGAGAGAGAGAGAGAGAGAGAGAGAGAGAGAGAGAGAGAGGACCGTGTGTGTGTGAAAACTCACCTTACACTTGACTGTCCACAGGTTGGGATCCCTGAGGACAACAAACAAGCATGAACATTCAGACATTCAGACAAGCTGTATGAATACTCTGATGGTTTCTGCTGATTGGTGGACACGGTGTTACATACTTGACACCAGGAAGTAGCTGCTGCTGGGTGATGTCATCAGAGAGCTCCTCGGACCCTCCAGAGTAACTGATCACCACCGAAGAAGAAAGAGGAAAGATGAAATGTTTCTTTTTTTCACTATATATGAATCTTACAAGAAACAAAACAGCTCAGCTTCATTTTGTTGCTCTTCCATATCTCAACTGTGTCTTCAGATAATCTTTTCTTACACTTGCTGCTCATTATTCTTTATTTCAAACTGTAACTCTTTGCAGCCTTGAGACAACTAAACGAGATCAAGTATGAGAACGAGAGCTGTGTGCTGTCGTGACAGAGAGGCTTCGATTCACAGAGCCAGGACGTCCCGTCATACTGTAAGAAAGACGATTTCTAGTGGGAACTGAAGGAAACTGTCATGAGGAACCACCACTATGAAATCTGAGGAAGAGGTGGAATTTTTTCAACAGTCAGAACTGTGTGTGTTTGTACTGAATGGTCCATCGACACTTGGAGAAAAATACTGGAAACACACTGAAATGTGTCTTAGTGTTTTCTTTCACCTCTAATAAACATGAGGACTGTGAGAACACAAAGTGGACGTATCAGAGATAAAGACAATTTACAGCCACAACTGGAAAATATGTTTGTTGACAGCAGAACTGTTCATACAGAGAGGATCAGGACCAGAATCTCGAAAAACAATTAGGATTCAGAGGAAAAAACTGAAAAAATTCAGAGATTAAAATCCGATTTTTTTTTTTTAGAAACAAGGATCAGAAAAGGAAAAAAAGTGACATTTATGAGTTTAATTTCAGAAGTTTCATTCTGAAGTCAAAATTGAGAGATTTAAGTTAAAATTAAGATATTTCAGTCACAACTCAAATGTCCACATGTTTCCGATAGAGATTTTTCCCACCGTTGGCCCTAATCTTCCACACATTCAGGATCCTGAATGAGGACGGAATTTGTCCTTAAACTCAGATTTGAAAACGGACAGTGGAACATGTAGCTTTGCTCAGCCTTCAGCTGAAGTCGGGCTGACACACCAGTAGATCCTCTTGTGCAAATCAGAGGTGGCAGTTTTAACAGCAGCTAGCAGCAGTTAGCCGATAAGTCAAAGACGAAGCTTCAGGAACTGCTCGGCCCCGAAGGATCGTCATCGTTGTAAAACAGCTTCGGTTCAAAGAGGCAGGAAGAAGGATACTCACTGTTCCCCTCCTGATGACTTTGCGTACTTCCTCATGTAGTATTCACCCAGCGCCTCCTCTCTGGAGTCTCTGTAACACACAACAACACATGAGCTCCTTTGTAAACGTGTTTCAGGCGCGCCGTACCAGCCTGCTGACCTGCTCACATTGGGTTTGTTCCTTCAATTTGTGCCTCCACCGCCAGCTAATCGACTACATAGTTGAACACTCTCTCTTTTGTCTGTTTTAAAAAAAAAAAAAACGAACCACGATCTGGAATCTACATGTGGTGTTTTGACTGCCCGACTCACTTGATCGCCGCAGCTCGACATGTTCAGTGAAAAACATCTTTTTTTCACATCTTTTTTCACTGAACGTGAGACCAATTTTTAAGCAAACAAAGAGTGTTTCATCTTGAAAATGAACGGCGGCTCATGTTCTCAGAATGCAGTCTGAAACTGTGGGATTAGAGGATTTATCACAGAGATGTTTTTGTATCTAAAAGAGGAGTTTTTAGCATTTATGGAGAATGAAGCTTTCTGCCAGGAGTGTTAAAGAACGCAGTCGATCCCATACGGA
>KV751370.1:1018612-1065634 GCA_001698575.1 Mola mola | reverse complement strand
CGTCCTCTGAGAGCTCGGTCAAATTCACACGACAGCATGTAGCATCAGGCTAACTAGCAGGGTGACCCCTGACCTCTGATAACACAGGACGTCACACATAACACGTAACCCGGTTGTGGAAACTAACCTAACACAGCTGCTCGCACAGCAGGTCGACAGAAGGTGGGGACAGTTTCAAACTGCTGTATGGGAGCATTTGGGCTGTTAAATACAGCGATTTAAACGTTCTTTTCATCAAGAACTTCAAGTTATGAGCTCAGGTGGTTTAATTCACTTTGTCTGCAGGTTTAAAGAGCCTTGTCTTCACTTTAACTGTCGAAGACAAACCTTATTTTAGATGTAAAATGTTAAGGAATAAGAAAGTTGAGGAAGGAATAATTTACTGTACTGCCTCATGTTGCACTTTAGTTTAATTATTCAGTATTAAATATAAATATTTACTTGCACCCATAACTAATGGAAAGCTAGCTTATTTCTTTTGTAGATGTGAAAAAGGATCTAATCTGTGGCTCAAAAACCGTGATATGACCCCACTGTTGGCGCTGTCTTACTCCTCAGAAAGCTCTAATGTCTTTTGTTCGCACTTTGGTTCAGGTCACACAAACACAAGTTTTAGGGTTTTGAAAACATCTCACTGCTGCTGAGTTTTACCAAGAAAACCCACAACACAACCTGGGAACATTGGAAATTTTGGGTAAGCTGGGACGGAATTTAGTGCTCTGCCAACATGAGGACTTTAAGTGGAATCTCTATAGATGTTACTGATGCTCAGCAGTTGATTATTTTGGTTTTCTTCTCATTGAACTGTGTGATGAATGAAAAAGGGCCACTGCTGTGCCAGAATAACACAAGCAGCAGCTGTGTCCTTCAGCTTGTCTTTTATTCCAAAGAAGCCGCTGTTGTTTGAGGTCCAAACAGATGTTACCTCCAGAGGTTCTGCAGCCGTCTGGACCCAGAGTGATCCTCATCCAGAACCACGTGGTCTATGTTGGACACTGACGGGAAGAAGGAGGAGAATTCAGGTCTCACACGTGGATTCCATTAGCAACAATCGTTGCTGTGAAAAATAAAGATCAGACTCACCTTCGGCCTCCTCTGCTCCATCACCGATGGGTATTAGAAGAAGAGGAAGAAGGGATAATTGAAATAAAGACCCAGGGAAGGAGGAGAGAGAAGAAAAGGAGGGAGCAGAGGAGGGCAATTAAGCAGAAGTAATACATGAAAACAGAGAGACAGTGTGAGAGTGGAAGTTTAAACCAGGGATGAAGAGTAGGATGAGGAGATGCGGACACACAGGCATCAGGCAGCATAAGCACAAAGCATGATGGGAGAAAAAAAAAACAATAGATTAATGAGAAGCAGGACGTTGACGTGCAGAAGAAAAAGAACCTGCTAATGGTTCTGCTTTCAGTCACAAAATGACATGAGAAGCTTCAGCACACCTGTTAGCCAGAACTAACAAACAAACAAAGATGGCCGTTGTCCATCAGGTAGCAAGGTTGGGCAAATGTTCACAGCAGCTTCTCCACGTTAACGACAGGAAGCTTCCCCAGATCGTTAATGTCTTTTCTCTGCATGTGTTTAAAATAAATCCAAACAAGGGTTTTTATTGTGATCCAATTGTTTACAAAGTCCCGCCGCTGCTGTCTCTATGGGACAAGCTGAGACGCAGCAGCCATCTTTAGTTAGATCAATGGATTTCTCCAAGAATTCAAATTTAAAGTTAAAATGTTAAAAACATGCTGCAGAGTTATGACTTCAATCAGCAGAGACATTTTCAGTGCTAAGTAGAGCAGCAAATGTCATGGAGAACTCCGGTATTTTTCAACTTAAGACCTATTTCCTAGACTTCCAACTCTAAAACGTCACAAAATACATCTCTTTTGAAAAGTTTTTCCAGTATGGAGCTGGACAAGGCTATACAATGAAACGACACAGGCGTGACAGAATATGAGAAGTACAAGTATGTTCCTGAAGTGTCCGTGAACATGAAGTAGATACCTACAGTCAAACAGCTGTGTGTTTTTGTCTCACAAACTGTCAAGATACAGTAGAATACACATGATTCTGCTTGAGGGTGGTTAGTGACTTGCACAACACCACTCTCTTGTAGAGCTTTGTCGAGCTAATCGGAGTTAGCAGAGGATCTAACGAGGTTATTGTGCTGTTGTGTTTGAACAACAGAGGGAACAATAATACTGCCCGAGAAGACAGACTCCCTTGAACTTGCTGCAGGTGTGGGCGCATGACAGTACCCAGTGACACAATGGTAGATGCGACAGTAAACTGCAAATTATTGATGCCCGTCCAGTTTTTGAGATGATGAGTGGCAAACTTTACGCTTTCCCATTTTAAGCAATGTCGATGGCAAGAAAAGACAAAAGAACAACTATTTGCAAATACTGCTTGACGATAAGCTACACGAAATACATCCGACATGAAGAGTTATTTGGCTCCTGTCACTGACTTAAAGCTGTTTTCTGGTGGACAATGACAGATTTCACAAGTCAGTTAACACACAGGAGCCAACATTAAGCATTCTGTTGCCTCCATACTTCAGTGGCACAGTGCTGCAGCTCTGTACCAACAAACAAAAGCTTAAGAAGCTGAACGCATTTCAATTACTACTGATGGCTGGACCTCATGAGCTGTAGCACAGTTACAGCTCGAGTTCATAGGGCGTAGGTCGAAACATACCAGAGTTCTCCTTCAGGATTGTGAGAGGGGGCACGCAGTTTTTGACTCTCTGGTTAATAATAGTTAATAAAGTTAAAAAAAACAAACAAGAACAAAAACAAACACAAAGCACATCACTACAATGTGAGTTTTTTTGAGCAAACAATACTTAAAAATGACCACTTCCACTAAAATGGTGACTGGTTGTGCTTTAAAATAATCAAAATATTCTGTTTATCCTTCAGCCCGGCTGGAACTAATCATTCCGAGTGAATGCTGAACTTGAACTTCTGCTGCCGGAGCTGAAACCGGATTTGCCCTCGGTGCTTCCTCACGTTGAGCTACACGCTGAGCTGAAATGGGATGGCGTTAAAGCATTCTGGGTAATGGAGATTTATCAAATGGTGATGACACTGATGCTACACTGGCTTCAGATACACAACATGGAGACACGAGAGCGGGAGAGAAGAGTAGAATTACCGTTAACTGAAGAGGACGCATGGCAAAGAGACACAGCCATAAGACAGAGAGAGTTCAGTCAGACAGGAAACAGTTCCAACTGAAGATGGAAAACTTCACCACAACAACCGAACTGTGCGCCATCAAGACAAGTCCACACTTTATCGTCATGATCATTCCCCCCAGACTGCAGAGCCATTACAGCTCCGTTAGCAAAGTGTAATCATTACGTTAAATTGTCCCAACAACCCAGAAGCACATTCTTCACCCGTTAAAGGAAGAGTTCACCAGAATATCAACTTATCAGTCAGAACCCAGAGACTGGTTCAGTCTGGCCTGCACAGTTTAAAGGAAACAGCCAAACATTTTGTCTCTAAAACAAAGGCCTACACCACGGAGGGACCGAACTCGGGGATAAACTCCGATCACCAGAAGTGGGGGTTCAACAGAGTGATGGGTCAATCAGAGGAGTGTAATCTGAGACAAAAATAAATGTTTGTCAGATTATAATGGTAAATTAAAATTAAAACACAAATTTACAACAAAATCTAAATATTCTATGAAAAAAGTACTTTTCTTCTCACTTTTTAAATTTGCTCACACTCATACAGCAACATGTGGCGCCGCTCACTGTGCGTCATACCTGCAGTGATGTCATCACTTTGCAGTTGGAATCCATTAAAAGCTGTAATAATGCTGTTCTTGTGGTTTATGCTTACAGTCAACATAAGATTATCCAGCCTTTAAAGAGACACAACTCTAAATCTGTTCAGGAGACACGATTTCGATTTGTACATTTTGGAATGTTTCTATGTAGATTATTAGGCCACGCCCCTCCACCTCAGTTTTATATTGCTACATATAACCATTATGTCATGGCAACAAATTATAAACATGTCAAATATTCTCTGTAGATATGAGTGAACAGCTAAAATAACTCAATTTGACAGGACATATCTCAAACTGATCAGCTGATACGGGTCTCTTACTAACACTCTTCAGTTGGAGGATGACAAGTTCACCACCAACGTAAATTGCTCAGAACCGCTTTGAAATTAGTAAAACACCATGGCAACAAACACCAGGTAAAGTAAACGTTAATCCACGTTTCACAGTCCGAGTTAATCTGGATGTTTCTCCAGAGGACTAAAGAAACTCAAAGAATTAAGGTGAAAAACTAAAACAACCCTCACAATCTCACGAGCGAGTGTGAAGAACTAAAAGCTGTATTCACATGTTTGTGTTGTTAATACTTCGCTCTTCATGGCTTCCTCACCTTTCTCCAGAATATCTTCTGCTCCTTCCTCCCACTGATCCTCCTCATCCTCGTACTCATCGTCCACATCTGGACAGAGACAGAAGGAAACACTGCTCAGCCATCTCTCACCAATCAGGATCAACACAGGATGAGCACAGAACCGGTCCCATCCTACCGGCTTCGTCCAGGATGAACCCTCCATGTCTGGGCTTCTTTCTGGGACGATCATCGTCGTCTTCCTCCTCTTCTTCGTCATACTCCTCCTCATCCTCCAGGTCCTCCCCCTCCTCCTCTGCTACCTTGTCGCTGCCCACGGGGCTGGCTGCCTCCTCCTGGTTATTGATGACAATCAATAATAAAACACAGTATCCTCCGTGATTACATGCTCTTATATCAAAAGATACGGAACCTTCGCCAGCTGTTAGCGGCTGAATTCACTTCAGTGTTTACTTAGCAGTTAGCTTACCTCATTCTCCTCCACCTCCTCCGCCTCCCCGTCGCTGCTGCGCTCGCTCTGGTTGTCCGAGAAGTCGCTGTCCTCGCTGTCAGACATCGTTGAGCTTCGGGAAAACTGCAAACTTGGAAAAAACTGCGTCTTTACGTCCGAATCAAACCTGGCTAAGTAGCTAACGAGAAGCTAACAGCTAGCACAGCATGCTAACGCTGTTTGGGTTGACGGTATAAGCGAAACAACGGCAGTTAAACCGAAGCTAACAGGTCCGGCGGCGGATACTTACCTGTCTTCGCTCCTGCCTCGGGTTTATTTGTCCTTAAATGATGAATAAATGTAAAATGGCAGCTTAGTTCGCCCAAATTCCTCCGGTACTCCTCACGTCTTCCTGGAGAGCCGCGAGCTTTCAGAGAGCCGCGCAAAAGTCTCGCGAGTTCTGGACAACAGCTGGGTCAAAAAAGTAAGAGGCTCCACTCGGCCTCTATTTATTTCAAACGTGCCAGCTTTCCACTGAATATAGAAATTACACGTTATTTCATATCATTAGGCTATAATGTCATACGGAATTTTATATAGTTATACAATTTTAGTGTAAATTACTGTTTCCTGTATTGTGAAGTGATTTTCTGTTATTCAGAATTTTCTATTATGATTATCTTATTTAGAGTCGTACAAGAAGAGAAAACTATTTATATATATAACAAAAATAGGTAATTTGATTGGAAAAAAATGCATTTCTTATTTGGTTCAGCCTTCAGTCTTGCGATGTTTCATTAATGTTCGATTTCCATTACAAGCTGTTTTTTATGTGTTTCTTTCAGACTGTGGATACAACAGTAGTTCTGTATCAAAATAAATAAAAATCTTTAAATGTAAATTTCTTTAAAAATCTTCATCCGAGTCAAAATTATTTTTTCTACAGAGGCAGTCATAAAAAAAAAAAGCGTCAAATACCCAAACTAAGTTGGCAGGAGGAATTGTGGGCATTGCTCGTTTCATAGCATGAGTGATTCCTTTTCGTTCATATACGATCTCTGGTACGTCGTAGTGACGCAATGTCCGGCTCTCAAAAGAGCCAATCGTGCCGCGCGGCTCACCGGAAGTCACCGAAGACTGTGGAACGACGCAAAACCTTCCGTGTTTTCGTTTTCTCGCCGTGTTTTGTCGGGTGTGGCCCGAGATGAACAGCGTCGGGGAGGCCTGCACCGACCTGAAGCGGGAGTACGACCAGTGCTTCAACCGCTGGTTCGCCGAGAAGTTCCTGAAAGGGGACCGCAGCGGTGACCCGTGTACCGAGACCTTCCGGAAGTACCAGCGCTGCGTGCAGAAGGCCATCAAGGAGAAAGACATCCCGATCGACGGAGTGGACTTCATGGGCCCCAACAAGGACAAGCCCGACAGCTGACGGCGGGGACGAGCGGACTGGTATCAGGACCGAGTTGTGAGCGGGACGAGCGGACTGAAGCGGGTCGTCGGCACGTGACACGCCGTCAGTCGATTAATCGAATCTGCCGTCATTGTTTTAAATGATCGACGTCTTCCCGGTCGAAGCTTCTCAAGCTTCAGGAACCTCTGACCCGCTGGTTGGTGGACAGGGGACATGTGAAGACGTCACCTTGGATTGTGGGACGTTCATCTCTGTTTTTAAAAAGAGTAACTGGAATCGGTAAATAAAAATGATTATTTATAAATCCGTGACTGCGTTGATTGTTCATTTCCTCCTGATCATGACTCTCGGCTGACATCCTGATGTACTGAAGGAGGTTCAGGGCCACGTGTTCTCCCAATACCACAATGGGAGAACTCTGCATTCTGATGTTAAACAATTCATGTTTCTTTGCCAGATTCCTGATTTATAATCTCAAAAATCTGAGAAAAATAATCTTAGAAACCGAAATGAGAAATCCGAGTTCTGTCCATGTGTGCTCACATGTTGCCACAACCTTCAGTTGTCATTTTGTCTCTAAATGAAACTGTGTTAAAGACTTTATGCCTCCAATTGATTTAAATTTCCCTCTGAACCACCAGGTCGAAACTCAGTTGCAAAGCAGCGTTTCACTGCTCTTTTTTTCCATTTAAACTTGGGAGTCTTCCCTTATTTTTGACCCTCGGTCATCTCTCTTTTTTCCCTCATTTTCAAAAGTTGTGTTTACAATTGTGTCATGTGTTGATGCGGTTTTCCCTTCACATGAAACTTGAAAACAAACACATAAGGTTTAAGATAACGCTTTTATTCTCCCTCAATGGGGATATTTGCGTGGTCGCAGCAGCGGGACTACGGAGCAGAAAAAACGCGCAGCAAACGGTAACTTAAGAGACACGATTTTTTTCAGCGCTGAGTTGAGTGAATCTCGGGTCGAAAAAGGAAGCTCGTGCTGGAGGATCTTGTGTTTCTCCGCAGGCTGCAGGGTTGGTTAACAGCATGTAAACCGATCCTGGGGATCAGCGCGGGTAATCGCTGCCTGGAAGGCCAATCTCAAGGACCGAGGCCGCACGATCCGGAAAACATCTGGAAAAAGTCTGTCGACAAATGCTAAGGTTACTGGACGTTTTCCAGTAAATAAATACGAACCAGAAACAGCAGCTGTTTGGCTCCGAATAGAACAAACAAAGCGATAGTTCTGTTGATCATCGGCTGACTTCCTGAAGGCCATACAGCCGTTTCCCTTTGAGGAGTTACTTTTACACCAAAATTAGTGTTTATCTTTTAACCACGGGAGATTAACAACAAGGCGGGTTTTGTTTTTATCGGAGGCCTCACTGGAAGGCAACATGGAGGCTGTGCTTACCGTTATCGCCACCGGCTGTCTCCTGAGCGTGCGTCACCGCGTCAGAAATGAGCGCGTACAACCGGGACTAACCGGACAGTCACGGGTGAGAGAGGCCTTTCATGTGCAGAGAAACGCAGAAAAATAGGCCAGTTTCACCACGGTGAACAAATAAAGTTGATCTCTGTCGTGGCTGGATGTGATCCATCAGTGCTGGAGATGGACGGGACCGAGCGAGCAGGTCGCGACACCCGACGGAACCGTAACCGAAGAGGTGAGCTGGACGAGCGGCTGGCCGCCATGATTCGGCGTGCTAATGAGGGTCCGTGGCCCGGAGAATGTGCTGATGTAGGACAGGATGGAGACAATTAGCAGACGAAGGGAGGCGCGGTGTCGCCCCAACGGTTTGGCGCCCTGGGAACTCTCGTCCCACCCATCCGGCCTGGAAGTCTCACTTAATCCAACAACAGCAGATCGTGTAACAAGAGGAGCATGTTGGACGAATGTGTCTGGACGTAACGGCCATCGACTTCTCTCCACAGGCATGTGAACGTTCACCCATCCTTGTCGTTCTCGAAGGATTCCCCTCGCCAGATTCGTTCAGCGACAGCCCTAATAGAAGCACATTGTTCCGTTTAAGTCCCACCTCTGATCTTTAATGAGGAATATTATTGGAAAAGTAAGCATGACTGAGGACCAATGAAGGCCCAGTCTTCCCAATAAATCTGGTTTTCTTTATGTACTCTGTTGGTTTGGCAGGAAAGCAGTTAAAAGTGGTTCCGGAACATCTGTTTTTTTAATGCTCGAGAGAACCAAAGTATGGACTGAGCAGCTGACATCTCCAACAAAGAGTGTTTGTGACCGAACCCACAGTTTGCACCTCCCACAGACCAGCAAGTTAAGTGTTTTCAGAAACCCGAATTTGAAATGACCCAAACACTGAGAGCTCCCTTCATTTTTTTTCCCACATTGCCAGTAAGACAGAAAACTACAAGTCCAGATTCACGTTATCTTTATCTGTAAGTTCATAAAATAGATGCTGACTATGCTCCTCATCTGGACTCGCTCCCTCCCTGGCAGCGGGTCGAGGAGCGATCCCGTTCAAACTCAGGACGACCTGAAGCCACGCACGATTACTGGGGTTAAGAATAACTCCGCAGCCTTCTGGGCAACACCATGGGACAGTTATGTCGGGACAAGAACATCAGGCCGATCTGAATGTTTGGGGTCTAAAAACTGGACGTGTTGAATCAGGGGTCACAACAAAAAAGCAGGGTAGACCTGTGTACGCCCCACCTAGAGCGACGTGGCCCGCTGCTGTCAGCCCGACCCTGTCAGAACAACGTGGGAAAGTGGTTGTTGAAAAGACCGTCCAAACTGGCACAATGAGAATCTCAAGTCCTCACCTGTGTCAGTGCAACAACATGATCAGGAAAGTGTGAAACGCGTCTTACAGCCACCATTTTTGGTCCGTCCATCCAATTTTGGGTGTAGGTGGGGCATTCCAAACGTCCTGGTAACACTTTACCTGTGCTCCCAAACCACATTTCATCACCCTTCGTCCCCTCCAGGCCTCCTGATGACATGAAGCACCTTAGCTGGGATCAGTGCTCCCTCTGGACACCCGCAGGACCTCTTTAGCCCCTTTTCCACCACACGGTTCACGTCGGTCTTTCTGGCAGCGTGCGGCCGCGGGTGGAACCGCAGCCTGCAATGGGCTCGCCGTTCCCAAATGAGGCGTACCGAACTGAAGCGGGCTGCTGGGTGGATACGAGGCTTTTTTTTGGGTCGCTGCCCACAGCCCAAAGCCTTCTCTGGTCTTGGCGACGCTCCGTCCCGTTCCACCTGTATTTTTTGGTGCGTCCGTGTCTCTGTTTGATCTCGCTCACTGAGCCGGGACCTTGAGGTGGTTGCTCTCTGCTCCTCTGGGGCCTCAGGAAACACGCGGTCATGCTGTGACACGGTTCTGCTCTGTTTGTGTTGTCAGCTCAGGTCTGTAGCTGCATGTTGCTGCAGAACAAGGCTGATGTGTCCTCGGGGGATTCACGCTGCAACAGTGAGCGCGATGATGTACAAGATGGAGAATGTTCTGATTAACTGTCAGTTAAGGAAAAAAATAAAGAGGATCACAAGCTGCAGGGTAGGCGGTGGTTCTGGTCGTTACGATAGTGCTCAGAGACTTGAAGCCCAATTAATTTCAGACAGTAAAATGAGTCAAATTGCAGGTTGTAATGCTTAAAATGATCCATCCTGAACTCTTGGGAAGTCCCGTTGGGCCAGTGTGAGCCACAACGTCATCTTCAGAGTCCACAGCTCAAACGCTGGTTTCAGTCTGACAAACCACTGCAATTGATCAGCAACTGAAAACAAATGTAATTACGAAATTGCTATGGACCTATTGCTCCTTAAACCACATGTTGGATTGAGCAATTCGTTTCACAAATCCTCAGAAGAACTATGACACATCAACCTCTGGTTTCTCACACAAACCATTCGCCTGACCGTCTCTTCTTCTGACAACAAATTAATAAATCAGTAAAACGTGAGAAAAGCTGTTTGTTCCTTCACTGTGTCTCTCAACACCATCTTGGTGATGTTTCAGAGTAAAAGTTCAGAAATGACCCTTTTGAAACTCCTACAGGACAATATTCGCTGCAGTAACTTTAACAGGGTGAACAGAGTGGATCAAAATGCTAATTTGTACTTACTTACGAGCTTGTAACATAACATTAGCATAACACAAACCAAGTCTTTCCTCATGAGAGTGCCCTCTTGTGGACGTCAGCGGGGGCCGTGTAGCAGCACTGTGTGCACAAGGCTCAACTCCATCGCTGCTCCAACACGGCAGCGATGGAGCAGAACTTAGCACTGAGCTACTTTACCATCCAGGGCCTCCTGCTAACTAGCCACATGCTGCTAGCTCTCTGAGTATTTGTAGATTAACTGTATAGAAAACATTTTAACTACTTTAACCACTATGATAACGGTATAAACATTGGCAGACTAGCAGGTCTGGGTTAGTGCTCCCCCTGGACTGACTGAACCTTCCGGCGGAGCTAGGACATCAGAAGGGCTCTGGCTCCACCCCAGAGACAACCTAAGATACATTTCTGATCCATGTTCAAAGAGTTTTTGACTTTTTTTCAATACTAATACATGAAGGAATAGAGAAAAAACAGATTGTAAAATTTCAGCTAGTGTCAATTTTCACAGCAGAGAACATTCAGTGAGCTGCTTCTATTGTTTCTTTGAGTGTTTAGGTTTTTGTCTTTGTTACACACTGATCCAGTGACATCATGGATATTACTTCTGCGCCAACATTTTTCAAGTCTGTTTTATTTATACAACGGCAAGTAATGTCGAGAGGTTTCGAGAAGTTTACACAAAATGACTTATTATCAATTTATATAGCTAACCCTGACCAACAGTGAAACATCTGATGAAGAGTTAAGACAGGACACAGTTTGCACATCTGCACATTCGAAGAAAAACAGAATAAATGTTTCATTACAGCTTATGTTTCCTGTGGCGTTTGTCTGTTAGCATTTGACCGATTTCAATGGAATTTTCATCAAAGGTGTGCCTTGGCCAAACCTACAGCTAATTAGATTTTTGTGGTCAAAAGTCCCTAAAAGGCCCAAAAGCAAGTTTATTTACTGAATTGATATATAGAGAGCCAACAGGTGTCATTTTGTAAGTAATCCCAGGAACCATCGCACAGCTACAACCAGATGGTTCTTTTTGAAAAAAAAATGAGTAAAGTAAAACTTTAATGTGCCCAAAGGGCTTTACAGACAGTATTCAATCAATACCAAATAGGGTTGTAAAGGGGCGGAAAATTTCCGGTAAATTTCCGAAAACTTTCCGGAAACTTTCCATGGGAAGTTAAGCTGGGGAATTTTGGAAATATTCCAAATTGGAAACTTTCTATGGGAATTAAGGGAATTTATGGGAATTAACTGGAAATTGGGGGTAATTTAAACAAACTGTATCATATACAATCATAAATGTGAATATTTCAAAATATTTTACAATTGATGTATAAATTCTTGTATGGTTACAGAAAACCGTCTTGCAGGAGTCAGAAGAAACAGCATCACATTTGAGGTAGCTATAATAAGCTAGCCTCTTAAATGGTCAATGAAATGAAAAATAGCTTACATTTAGCACCTAATTTACCAGCTAGCTAGCTACTGTATGAATACATTTTTATTTAATTTTTGCAAGTTAAACAGTAATACCATTATAGATCAAATATATTTACCCCATAATATTATAAAAAACTTACTTGACTTTATATAATCCGCAGGCTCAACTGTGTGGTTTCAATAGTCTTGTGCTTTGGGTTCAAAAGTGTGGCCTCCAGGGTTTAAGCAATCATCTGTGCATGTGATGGAGGAGTGCACAGTGCATGTAGGGGGCGTGGCCTCAATAGCCCTGCAGTAAGCAGTGCTGTGTGCATGTGATTGAGGAGTGTACTTGCATTAAATCTGGTTGTTTTAGCCAAGATTATGCTACAATATATTTTCCCCAACTATATTTAAGTTCCCTGTTGAGGGCCAACCTTCAATTTTGTAAATTTCTGTTTTATTCCCATAAATTCCCGTTAATTCCCATGGAAAGTTTCCAACTTTGAAAATTCCCGGAATTTTGCAACCCTAATACCAAATAAAAAATACATATACAACACATGTCATCACACAAGCACATATAGTCTTTTCACCATAGCAGTGGCAACAGGATAACAGGACAGTCTGAATCTGTGGGTACTGCCTCCGTCCTGATCACATAACAGAAGCTGAAGATCACTAAATGACTCTCCAGGGATTGTGAGACCAGCGAACCAGCAGATCAAAGAATAGGAAACTTTTAAACTTCTCATCTTCCTTAAAAAGAGCAGCTGTCGGTTCACCTTCAGACAGGCTGTATTAGCACCAGAATTCAATGCCCAGATGCACTGCAGCCACTGGCACGGTGCAGCTCGCTATATAAGGGGACCGTTCACAACTTCTGACGAAGGAAACGTCCTGAACCGAACCGTGGGTGTTTCCTCCACACCGGACGCTTCACTGGCAGCCACCTCGACGTCCTGACCCTGGTTAAAACGACACGACTGTGGTGGGTCTCATCAGCAACAGAGATGAGACAAACTACAAGAGGGAGGTGAGCCGCCTGGCCACGTGGGGCAGTGATAACAATCTGTCTCTCAACGTGGAGAAGACGAAGGAGATGGTGGTGGACTTCAGGAAAGCGCACACCCAACATACCCCTCTGACCATCAACGGTGCTACCGTGGAGCGTGCGAGCAGCACCGAGATCCTGGATGTGCACGTCACAGAGGACCTCTCCTGGACCAGGAACACCACATCTCTGGCCGAGAAGGCTCAACAGCGTCTGTACGTCCTCCGCAGACTGAGAAGAGCCGGAGCTCCCATCATGTGCACCTTTTACAGAGGCACCATCGAGAGCGTCCTGACCAGCTGCATCACGATGTGGTACTGCGCCTGCACCACGTCCTGCCGTGAGACCCTGCAGCGCATAGAGAGCACAGCTGAAAGGATCGTTGGTGCCTCTCTCCCCTCCCTTTACACCACTCATCTCACCTGCAAAGCTCTCTGCATCGCGGGTGATCCCATCCACCCGTCTCACAGCTTCTTCAGTCTGCTGCCATCAGGAAGGAGTCTGCGGAGTCTCTGGGCCAGGACCAGCAGACTCAAGGACAGCTTCATCCACCAGGCTGTCAGGAAGCACAACTCCCTCCCACTTCCTGTGCACTTCAACTACTTCCTGTGCACAACAGACACTTCCTGTGCACAACAACCACTTCCTGTGCACAACAGACACTTCCTGTGCACAACAACCACTTCCTGTGCACAATAACCACTTCCTGTGCACAACAACCACTTCCTGTGCACAACAGACCACTTCCTGTGCACAACAGACACTTCCTGTGCCCAACAACCACTTCCTGTGCCCAACAGACACTTCCTGTGCACAACAACCACTTCCTGTGCACAACAACCACTTCCTGTGCACAACAGACACTTCCTGTGCACAAGAGACACTTCCTGTGCACAACAACCACTTCCTGTGCACAACAGACAGTTTAATCAGTTCTGCCCTCTAACTTCTGCTATGTGTCTATGTATATACTGTATATTCATATTTCTGCTTATACTCTTACATTCATATGTTAGATTGAAGTCACTTAGTTCCTGTTAGCTTATTTTTGTCTGCCCTCTTTATTTCTGATGTTTACTTTCTGCAGCGTCTATCTGAGAGAAATGCAACTTCAATCCAATGTATGTGCCAAACATATGACAGAATTGACAAATAAAGGTACCTCCAACTTTGAACTTTGAACTTTAAAAAAAGGTCTGGTTGCATTGCTGAAGAATAAACTGTTTATTCTATTTCCAAGACTTGGATGCCACTAAGTTATACAAATCTTGGAGATGGTTCTTATCCAAATAGGGAACTAAGGGTGTTTGTTGGCATGTTGATTAATGGGAAACCTGCTAACCTGTTGTGTGTAGTGGTAGAGCGAGGAGCACAGAGGTAGGTGTCACGTTGTATGTCCCATCATCGACTGAATCTGGTCCACAGTGAAGGACACGTCATGTGATCAGATACCACCTCCATGTTTTCTAACCCGCATTTCCGTCTCTTCCCCCATTTGACCCAGAAGAGACGGAAGAAGTCCGCCGACGTCCACGCATGGTGCACTTGGTTCTTGTGCTCACGGAGCAAATGTTCACGAAGAAGAAACTGGAGCAGGACATTTCTTCTTCTTCTTCGGGCAGTAATCATTGTTTAACATTATCAGAGTGGAAAGAAGGTCCTCGAGGAAGTACGTGGCGTTTTTCTTGTCGAAGAGCTCACACTGGTAACACTCGGACTTTGGCTGTGGAGGAATGAGACGCGTCTGGTCAGTGAAAGAAAGCAACACCCGGTCAAGCTGAAAATCAGCCCCAAACTCTAAGGACAATGATGCGCACTCACAGTTGAAATATTGGCGCACACCAGAGCTCTATTGTAGACGCTCTCGTCTTCAGCTTCACATTAAATGGGCAATTTTTCAGATATCGTCAGAAAATGAAGGCCCCTCGATACATACGGGGGGCAGCCTATCAGCAGAGCACAGAGTGTCTTTACACTGTCGTTGGTTGTAGCTTTAGCGACTGTTAGCTCAGTGGAGCTAATCAAGTCTGATATCGTGACGAAAACAAGGTGTAGCACAGGAATATTTTCACATCTGACGGTGTGAACTGAGGATTTACTGCGACTAAACCAGATGTGACTGTGGAAAGACAAACTAAGACGGTTTTGCTGACATTTTTTTGTCTCATCTTAATGATTTTATGATGCTATTAAGCCAGATATGTGAGAAAAGACAAAAGACAGTGAGAAAAGATCAAAATCTAAATCAAACATTTAACTTTACAATAATATAACCACATTTTTTTTCATTGTAATGTAAATAAAATAAAACAAGTAAATAAAAATAATTATATGAAAGAATTGCAACTTTAATGTTGCATTATTTGGGGTCATGTTTTGCTAAATGTAACCAGGTACGTGTTGTGTGAACCTACCCAAATATAAAGATTAAAAGATTTCTGCAGGCGGGGCCTCCCAGGTTACAGAACAAAAACATCTGACAATGTTTCACCTGCCGAGCCACAAACTGATGCTAACTGATGCTAACTGTAGCAGGCTCAGGAGCTGGTGAACATGCCCCGATGGAGACTGAGCCCCGCCTTGGAGAGGCCAGTTTGACGACACAGAATCCAGTACCGAGGTTGTTTATGGAGTTTCTTAACAGGCAGATAATGTTACAGCAGTTGTAGCTGCTGTTAGAATGCTAGCACTAGCTGGCGTTAGTTCCCTTATTAGCTAATTCTGCCCTGTCCTCCGAGGCAAACTGAGGCCAGGTTGGCCCCTAGGAGTCCAGCCACACCATTGGTTAGCTAACATTAGCCCATTAGCTGACTCAGCCCTGTATTGCCACAAGCCAAACGCGGCAAGAAAACCACCTTGGTACCGTATTCCCTGCCGTCAGACTGGCCTCTGCTGACCCGTTGTCAGATGCCGTGTTTGCATCCACTCAGGTGGTGTTTGGAAAGGTCTTTGGTCATTTCATCGGCCGCGTTCACTGGGAGCTCCCAGTCGCCGGAGTCTGCTAGCTGCACAGTGGGGACGTAACAACATTCTGGCAGCATTAATTAACTGGTGAAAATAGAAAATGAAACAACTAAAAAAACTTTGCTATCTTAAGGACCTTCCAGATTAACAAATTGCTTTATTTGTGGCTGAAGTAACTGCAGCCTGATGCTAACGTGCTCAGGTGCTGGGGAAGGCAACCAGACAGAGACTGAACACACCCTCTAAAACTGAGGCCACTTTGACAACAGGGAATCCAGTACTAAAGGGGAGTGTCATGCTTAGGAGACAATGTTGAATGAATAACTTATTAGCTGACTTAGCCCCGGATCACTAGAAGATAAATTGTGCAAGAAAACCTTGGCAGTGTATCTCTTGAGGTTAAACTGGCCAAACTCAGATCTCGATGGAAAATGGGCACACGTTCCCGACAATAACTCCCTCCCTAGCTGAGCATTCGCTCAGGAAACACGTTGCCGTTTTCAGGACATAATCCTCCCACAGACTTTCTCCCGTCTTCTCTCTTACCTCTTTAAAGGAACGTCTGAGTCCTTCAAGCGTTTTGATCAGTCGATTGGAACTGATTGGGAACGGACTGCCCCACTCTTCTACGAGCACTCTGATTTCATCAATAAAGCATTTCATGGTGGCGCCGCGGCATTTCTGCTGGAGAGACAGAGACAGAGGAGACAACGTGACGCCGTGAAGAAGGCTGCGGCCCCAACTCCTCCCACTGCATCGAAACAAAGCGAGGGGAACCATGTTGTGCTGGTGACGCCGTCTGGAGCCACAGTTACGAGTTCCAGCCCCAAAACTCGAGCTTCAATCACGGGCAGAGCTCACCTGTCACATCAGGTCATTTCCGCCCATTTTCATTTCATCAATTACCAATTAGAATCAAACTGAACTCTCCGTGGTTAACAACTAGCTGTTGCAATAACGGCGGCTACAATAAGTCACCTTGTGCATACAGAGGCCAGTTTGACCCCAGTGAGTACAGGTCTTAGTTTGGGTTGTTTGCTGGTTCCATATCAGAGTTACTGTACTAAATGTGAACTAAGTAAGCTAGCAGTAACTGTCTACCAGCATGTGCTGTTATCTGCCAATCAGAAACGCAGTAAACCGCCTCACTGCTGGATTCCCTGTGGTCAAACTAGCCTCAGTTTGTCTCGGAGGCTGTGTTCGGTCTCCGGTCTCGGCCTCTGCGCCCATTACAGTTGGCAACAGTTAGCGGTCACTCAAGCTACAAGTAAAGCACCTGTTCGTTTGAAAGTCAGTAAACCCGGACATATTTTCTCCATAAAAACAAAATCAGTGAAGCCCCGCCCCTAGAAACATTGCTGCGGCTGTTTCTGACTCTCGTGTGCTGTTGAAGATCAAGTGACAGTGGATGTTGAGATGTGATTGGTTGAAAATGGCTCCTACTAGCTGACTGCTTTGTGTCCACAGTAAGAGTGCACTGTTGAAAGTCCAGAAAGTTTTAGATCAGCGCAGCTGTCTGTGTGCGGCAGGAAGTCCGTACCTCGAAGGCTGGGACGGTGGGCGTGTACAGTCTGCAGTCCAGCTGCATCTGACAGGAAAGACAGAGTTAGTTCAAACAGCCAAGAATGTTGCTTCAGAAGCTAAAATCCATCTTATCTCCACAAGATAATACCGACAAGATTTTAGTTTGATATTGGCATAAAATATCGTTTCACATCTTCTGACTCTCAGTGTTTGATTCGGACCAAGTGAAAAAGTTATTGGACTTCTGACATTTGTTTTTCTCACTTTAATGTAGAAAATCTGCAGTCTCAGTTTAGAGTCAGAATTATGAATTCACTATAAAATATTCTGTTATTTATTCTGAGATGTTTGCTACGATTAATCGGACCAGCCGAACTGGAGTTAACGAAATCTGCAGTCGTTATTTAGGACACGGATCATGTGACATCACGGCTGTAATTCGGTTTTGACTCGTCAAAACTAAATTACAGAATCAAAATATTTTAATATTATGACTTGTCAAAGCACAATTATGACTCATCAAAATTATGTTGAGGACATCTTTGAACTGAAGCTAACAACATGAATTGGCTAATTCACGCAGTTAAGCTATTTCTGTGTTAAAACAAGTTAATCACATCTGACCAAATTTGACCCAAAATTCCTTCCATAACACCAACAAACAGCCACCTGGTTACAAGTTTCATCTTAAAAAGCTTCCAGATTAAGTTGTGTGCACAGGTTGTTGCTTCCGCTGAAGAACCACAAGTTTGATTCATCAGGCAAAGCACATTTTATTGATGCTAGCAAAGATGCAAGTACTTCGCCGGGGTCAAGCCGTGCTCACCAAACGACACCGCCGCAGTGCAGCCGGGGCAAAGCTGTCAACGCGCCGTCGCCACATGGACCATTTTCAGACCGAGTTGCAACAGCAAACTGATCACACTGAATGAATGAATGAATTACATTATCTATTGGTTGAACTGGCAATTACGGTGACACTCACCGTGCTGCGGAGAAGCGAACGCGGCAGAACACACATTTGAAAAATGGCTCATGGGAAGAATGGGAGAGTGAGAATGAGAAGTATGTTATTAACCTACAAGCTAGCGCTAATGTTGGTTCACCAGCAGAGCGGTGGAAGGCTGATCAGGACAGATAAACCACGTTGGCCTCAGCACCGTCTGAGCAGCTGTTCTCTGCAGCGGCAACACAGCCTCCATGAAAAGAGCAGTTTGTATTGTAATGTGAAGTTCCTGAAGAAAGGCAGTGAGTGTGTGTGAGGTCACTTTTACTTAGTTGCAGCATTCATTAGTGTGTGTAAGTGCTTCTACTGAAAAACATCTTGTTTGCAGTTTGTAATTTATATTTTCTCATGTGATTGTTTAGCAGCTCAGGTCCCTCTAAGCAACATAAAGTAACTCTTTTTGTATACAACAAGCATTCATGTTTATTAGTGACGCAAAGCCTGTTAACATTATCGTTCATTTGATTTTAACATGAGTTTTGCTGTAAAGTGCATGAACAGGCCAAATGTTGGAATAAAGTGATGGAATCCGATTAACTGAAACTTGACAGATGAATCGATTATTAAAATAAGCGTCAGCTGCAGCCCAACACGCCACCTTGCTGACCTGTGTGATCCTGAAAAGGCTCCAGATGGGAATCAGCTTACACAAACTACATTTATGGCTCTGTCAGGAAGGAAGAGGAAAAGAGAAAAAGAGGAAAATCAGGAGGCCCGTTTAAACACGGATTGAAAGAACTAAATGTAAGCAGGTCACGGATCCACGGAGTGTTCTGAGCCGGATGTCGATGATGCGTCACATTAGAGAGGCGACGGCGGGCGAAACTGACCAGATGGGACGTTTTGTTGAGGAGGCTCTCCACCTGGTGGGTGGCGTCAGGAGAGCAGCCTCTTTTGGCGGCTGGTTGCAGCATTAGGCTGAGCACGAAGACAAAACACAGATGCACTTTCGCCAAAGTTGACCCGTCCCTCTGCATGACCCGGGCGCCGAACCTTCGCCTGCTTCACATCATCCTCCGCTGGGACGTTGCTCAGCTATCAGACTCGGGTTCACATCTGTTCACGCAACAGTTCCTGTGGTCCTGCAAGACGCCTCCAGACCTTCCAGCAAGGCACCGGCTCTCAGGGTCGCACCATCAACACCTTCATCCAAAACGGCCGTGGGACGTGCTCACGTTGAAACGGGCATGTCACGTCCTTCGACCAGTCCGGCAGGTTTCCGAGGAGGTGTGCAAACAGAGTCCCACGTCCAAGGCTCAGCCGCCATAAAACGGGATCTTTCAGCAGCTCCTCGGCTCGTGTGCAGCCCAAAGACTTTGAACGGGAGCGCCTCCCTCTCCCTCTGTCCCTAGGAACTCTGTCAGCTGCCTGTTTTCACTCTCTCACTCCTCCCAGTCCTCCTCCTCCTCCTCCTGCAGTAATTGTTTCCCAAGCCACCTCTGCAGCAAATACGCCTGCGTCTCCAGATGTTCGCTCCCTCATTTGCCAAAAAAACACCAGAGCATGTTTGGAATTTTTCCTCAGAAAATGATCACATACCAGAAGAGTTTCTATGCTATCAGTTTTTAGCTTTGAACTAGCATCATCAACATGCGTCATCTGGGGGGATACCGAGGCCTCGTCAACTCCTGCCCGATCCACACTGGACAGTCCACCCAGCTGACAACCACGAGGTGCTGATCTTCATCGTGTGTTGTGTTAGCATGCTAACCAGCTAGCCTGTCCTGTAGTAGCACTTTGAACCACTAGAGGTGATAGTCTGACGGCCCCCGTAGCTACTGCTGGGAGACGTATACAAGCAGCAAGATTCTGACGTCTCACAGCTATCTTAGCATTTAGGTTAATAAGTCAACAGAACAAAGAGACAAAATGTCAGAAAGATAACATTCATAAAGCTGTTTCATCACCTAACGAACGATATCGAACAATAACTTCTGCAGCAGTCGACTCTGGCTGAAATATGTTGCTCTCAAACCCAGATCAAGGATCTGCTCTAAGATGGTTTAAGTCCTACCTATCTGATAGATATAATTTTGTTCATGTTAATGATGATGGTCCATCCAGATATGACAAGGTTAGTCATGGAGTCCCACAAGGTTCTGTACTTGGACCATTACTATTTACTCTATATATATGCTTCCTGTAGGTAAAATTATTAGAGGGCAAGCCATACGTTTTCATTGCTATGCAGATGACACACAACTATACTTATCAATGAAGCCAGATGAAACCCATCAGTTAGCTAATCTACAGTCATGTCTTAAGGACATTAAAAACTGGATGTTTCATAACTTTTTAATGTTAAACTCTGACAAAACTGAAGTCATTGTGCTGGGCCCCAAACACATTAGAGACTCATTATCAGCGCCTCTCTCTTTTGTCTAGCATGATGCTGTCGTCGTGTTAAAGAGATGATGTCATCCTTGGACATAAGTAACATGCCTCCATTTTGAATAATCACAACATGCGCACAAAGTCCAATCCAGTTTGATGGTAATTTAGCCAATAATTTAGTTCCTCCACACAGCCACCACAAGTCTGTGACAAGTACATTCTGGTTTTCTATAAGTTTGGAAGGTGGTGGGTGATGCCCATTAGCCTTAGCATAAGTAATATTAACCGGACTCTCCATTCCCACATTATTCCCAACATTTTTAACGAGCCATATTGTGCTACAAATTCCTCTAATCTCACCCACATTCGTTCCATTACCACTGTTAGCACGATAGCATTCAAATAACAAATCATGATGTGGATGAGCCTAATGTTGGGAACAATTTGCGTGTGTGTAATTCCATCATAGGGTGACGTTATACTGACTGGAACCCATATAAAAGCATCCAATCGTAGGGGCTGAACACAGTGTCATCGCAGCCAATAGTGTCACATGTGCACAAACATGGTTATTGGTCACCTGCAGTGCTATGTATTTCACACTTGGTGTAACTTGCATTGTGATAAGAGCTGTTTCCAGGATAACAAGGAACGCTGTTCAGTCCACCATTGATAATATATTCATGGATTCATGGATGATTTGTCTTTTTAGTCTATTCAACACCTGATATGTAACAGGAAGGAAACACGTAAAACACAAATCAGTGAGATACATGAACAGAAATTTAGTTTGGGTCCACACGATGGTAGCAAAGAAACAACCTCCAGCAAACACGTTTTCCTCCAACACTTCGGATGCGTTGGTGGCTTCTCTGGGTTTGAGGCGAGTGCACTTATTGTGGTAGCTCCCCTCGTAGCCTGTTCTTCACGGAAGAAACAGGATCAGCTCACCAACATGTGACTGAGCCTCGTGGATCCAGGTGGCGCGTCCTACTACCGTCACGGCCGTGCAGGCTGTCCGTGCGGGGACCTTCCCATCGAGTATGAGACCACTTCTAACCCTGCGCAATAGCCTGATGAGAGCTAAGTCTCCTGGCTCTAGGTCCCTCTCAGGTTCTGGAACAACATCATACATACAGGCCGGTAGTATTTTATCGTTAACATTGTGGAAGACGAGCGTGTCTCCACTTCAGCTGCAGGGGTTTGTCTTAGATTTACAATCTGTTAAACAATAAATCCAGTTTCAGCCTTTCTGAGTTTCCCGTTTATTGTTTGGTTTGTTCTTTCCATCGAGCCTTCTGACTGTGGAGGAGAAGCACAGGAATATTTCACTCGTATTCACAATTTTTGTGCCATTTTGGTGATAACATCATTTGTTCAAGTCAAATGTTTTCCATTATCGCAATAAATCCTTTCAGGTATTCCAACTATTGGTATTATTATGGTGTCATCTCCCCCTGTGGAGATGTGGCAGCACGTCTGTAGAATCTATGGAATCTATAGAAGCAGAATGTTACGTTCAGTTAACTTGGACCAACAGTAGAGGAGGCAGACACAGGTGAACAGTTTAAGAGGTTTAATGAACCCTGGAAGTTCGGCAGGGTAAGGGGTATACAAAAAGATCCAGCTCTCCAAACACTCGGCGGAGGAGACGGGAGTCGGCTGACCACGGGGAGGCTGGCAAAGAGCGAAGGGGTGGCAGCTTACACACTGGCGACGGAAACAAAGAAACACAGCGAGACACATACGAGCGGACCGGAATTATCTGGCGAAGCGGTGGAGCGATGACCAGGGTTTTATGGAGCGGTTGATTACCGACAATGAGAACCAGGTGTGCCTCCGCTGTAGACCAGGGAAGGTGGAAAGTTGGCCAGCCACGTCTCCTGCCACACCCGCTGAAAAACACCACAAGAGGGAGGGGGGGAGTGGAAGGAGGACACAACGAGAAAACCCAAAACAAAAACTACAACTAACCCCAGACCCTGACACAGAATCCTTTTTATTGTCATTGTACAACGAAATTATTGCAGCAACCGAGTTTGACAAACAACATAAACTAAGAATAAAAAGTACAAGCAGTAATACTTCAATATAAAAATATTAAAATACAGTCAGACTGTCAGTATTTCACGTTGTCCTTGTGTGTTAGTGTGTGTGTGTGTTAGTGAGTGTGTGTTAGTGTGTGTGTGTGTGTGTGTGTGTGTTAGTGTCTGCGTGTGTGTGTGTTAGTGTCTGCGTGTGTGTGTGTTAGTGTCTGCGTGTGTGTGTGTTAGTGTCTGCGTGTGTGTGTGTTAGTGTCTGCGTGTGTGTGTGTTAGTGTCTGCGTGTGTGTGTGTTAGTGTCTGCGTGTGTGTGTGTTAGTGTCTGCGTGTGTGTGTGTTAGTGTCTGCGTGTGTGTGTGTTAGTGTCTGCGTGTGTGTGTGTTAGTGTCTGCGTGTGTGTGTGTTAGTGTCTGCGTGTGTGTGTGTTAGTGTCTGCGTGTGTGTGTGTTAGTGTCTGCGTGTGTGTGTGTTAGTGTCTGCGTGTGTGTGTGTTAGTGTCTGCGTGTGTGTGTGTTAGTGTCTGCGTGTGTGTGTGTTAGTGTCTGCGTGTGTGTGTGTTAGTGTCTGCGTGTGTGTGTGTTAGTGTCTGCGTGTGTGTGTGTTAGTGTCTGCGTGTGTGTGTGTTAGTGTCTGCGTGTGTGTGTGTTAGTGTCTGCGTGTGTGTGTGTTAGTGTCTGCGTGTGTGTGTGTTAGTGTCTGCGTGTGTGTGTGTTAGTGTCTGCGTGTGTGTGTGTTAGTGTCTGCGTGTGTGTGTGTTAGTGTCTGCGTGTGTGTGTGTTAGTGTCTGCGTGTGTGTGTGTTAGTGTCTGCGTGTGTGTGTGTTAGTGTCTGCGTGTGTGTGTGTTAGTGTCTGCGTGTGTGTGTGTTAGTGTCTGCGTGTGTGTGTGTTAGTGTCTGCGTGTGTGTGTGTTAGTGTCTGCGTGTGTGTGTGTTAGTGTCTGCGTGTGTGTGTGTTAGTGTCTGCGTGTGTGTGTGTTAGTGTCTGCGTGTGTGTGTGTTAGTGTCTGCGTGTGTGTGTGTTAGTGTCTGCGTGTGTGTGTGTTAGTGTCTGCGTGTGTGTGTGTTAGTGTCTGCGTGTGTGTGTGTTAGTGTCTGCGTGTGTGTGTGTTAGTGTCTGCGTGTGTGTGTGTTAGTGTCTGCGTGTGTGTGTGTTAGTGTCTGCGTGTGTGTGTGTTAGTGTCTGCGTGTGTGTGTGTTAGTGTCTGCGTGTGTGTGTGTTAGTGTCTGCGTGTGTGTGTGTTAGTGTCTGCGTGTGTGTGTGTTAGTGTCTGCGTGTGTGTGTGTTAGTGTCTGCGTGTGTGTGTGTTAGTGTCTGCGTGTGTGTGTGTTAGTGTCTGCGTGTGTGTGTGTTAGTGTCTGCGTGTGTGTGTGTTAGTGTCTGCGTGTGTGTGTGTTAGTGTCTGCGTGTGTGTGTGTGTGTGTGTGTCTGAGTGTGTGTGTGTGTTAGTGTGTGCGTGTTAATGTGTGTGGTGTGTGTTAGTGTCTGCTGTGTGTCTGAGTGTGTGTGAGTGTGTGTGAGTGTCTCTGTAGTCCCTCCCTCTCCCTCGGTGCAGTGGGAGAACCACAGTGTGGTGCAGGAGGTCAGGATTCTCTCCATGGTAGAGCGGTAGAAGGTCACCAGCAGCTTCACACAGATGTTATCTTTCCTGAACACTTTCAGGAAGTGCAGACGCTGCTGTGCCTTCTTGATGACAGCTGAGGTGGCAGAGTTAATGGTTTCTGTGCCGCCTGTTTGGCAGTTTTGTGCACTTTGCGGTTTCCCGTGGTAACATCATCTGGTCCTTTAGCGTGAACTGCACATTTACACACTGAATCTTTCTCCAGTACTTGAATTGAAGGATTTTTAGTAACAGATCTCTTTGTGTAAAAGGCTATCCTGTGGAAGTCATCCTTCTTCTCTTTTTCCATTGCTGAGCCAAAACAAACAAGGTGGAAAAAGCCTATCGACTGTCAGTCTAAATGGATTCTTTTTTATTCTCCAAAGTCCAAAGTCTGCAAAGGTTCAGTCAAAGCTAATAACTCAACAGCTTGTGCAGACATGTGAGATGCAAAGGCTCAGCTGTCAGTGCTTTTGTCAGCGTAACAACTGGATAACCTACTTTATTTGTTCCATCCAGGTTTTTATAAGCTGAACCATCAACATACACGACAATATCTGAATCTTCTAATGGTTTTTCACAAACATAGGCATGTTGTTCCCCATCTTCAGTGGTTGTAAACAATGTTGCAGGATTTAAAGTCTTGCAGGTCTTTCACTAATTTCCATCCAGCAGACGGCTTTTTCATTGGCAGTATTGATGTATTACAAGGTGAATCTGGACACTCAACAAGTTCTCCTTTATCACTCACTCCTTGTTCTACATCAGATGTTCCTGCTTCAGCTTCAGCTCTCAAAGGATGTTGTCTAACAAATGTTCTATAATTACTTTTAGGTTTTATCATAACTGGTTGTGCTGCCTGAAGCAATCCTTCACCAGCTGGTCCGTTCGACACTTTTCCCTCCTGTTCACGTGTTAACATATGCATTGGCTTGTTTCCACACTTTGAATTCAGGGCGATAGAAAACCTTTTCGTCACCTTTACAAGGTTACAAGGTTTCCACAGATATTTGCCAGCATATTGTCCATTGGACACCATCCCTTCCATATCTGGCCTGTCTCTGTCCTTTGCTTTTGCAAGACTCATATGAGGAACTTCTCTGCCTAAGAATATCTGTCTGAGTTTATCATCACCAGTCACACAAACACCCATCTTCCACTCTTGTCCCAATAAATGTTCTGTAAAACAAGGGAGCAAGTTAAACAACTTAATAAGGACTTTTGTTTGTTTGCTTGTTTATAGAATGTGATTACATACATATTTCCAGGTTGTTAAACTTCACTGAATGGCTCTGCTGTATTTCAAGCCTCTTGATAAAGATTGGAAGTCAGAGATGCTGTAATAATAACTTAAATATATGATAATAATAATGAATAAATAACTGGATTAATGCTGTACCAATAATATGGAATAGTAGTGCCATATACGACTCAACGATCGCTTGGATTGGCCAAATTTACAGCAATTAATCCCACGTCTGGTGGGTTTAATCCAATTCTTAATTGACACTTTTCATCTCTTCCTAATAAATTAACATGACATGTTTTTGAAATGACCATTTAAATTTAGTTGTTAACCCAGAAACTTGGTCCCACAATACAGTTTCCTGTTCCAGTTCCAGTGTCCTGTTACAGTTTCCAACAGTCTCCTGTTGCTGATTTGACGTTCGGATATCTCCGGATATTTTATTTGCTCTTAACACTTTATTAAGGGCCACTGAATCTCAGAGAAAATCTGTGTTCCTTAACTGCACATTTAAAGTCACATGAGGCTTTTCTCCTCCAATGTTTAATAACTTCTGGGCATTTTCTACAATTTAGTATCGGTCGTGCTGGTTCTTCCGCTTTCGCCCTCAGTGTTGAAAACCCTGGTGTCCTCCTTGCAATGTGCCTTCAAATCCGTATTTCATTTTATTAATTTATGTATTGTTATATTTTTTTAAGGTGTTGAACACTTGAAGAATTGAACATAAACATGAATTTTGGATCACCGGTCAGATTTCCAATGTTTTCTTTAGTCTGATTTGTTCCCATGATTATTGCTTCTTCTCTCTCTCTCTCTCTCTCTCTCTTTTATTTTTATGTTATCATATTTTTTTGTATTTGATGTATTTTGAGTACTTTCACTAAGAACCTTAGAACTCTACGACCATTTTCCGTAGGTGGTACTACACGGCCGGGAAAAAGTAGTTAGCACAGAGCCACATCACACATCGTTAGCTTCTTTATACCCTCTTTTTATTACTGACAACTGAGTACTGACAGTCTGGGGAACCTATTTTATCTTTTAACACGGAGACGTACTCCTCACCGCACGGTCTCACAGCGTCGGACCCTGGCAGGGAGAGGGAATGATGTTGGGATCCGGTTCAAAGGGCGAAAATAGGTGGGTGACAAATATATTCATCAGTATCTCAGTAAAGGATCTTGAAGTCCGTTTTCTTTTAAATCCAACCAAGGTTTGTTATTCTGACTAGAAGGAGCAAACAGCGATGATGTCGCTACCATCTCTCAGCCGTAATGGTGAAAGCACAGAGGTTTCACTTAAACCTTTATAGTCTCACAAAAACTTGTCATTAAACACTCTGATCCCAGTTCCTCATTAGCTGTCTGGTGCTGGAATGTCTCATCCTCCCACAAGGCATTGGGAGTAACTGGGAGTAATGTTAAACAGATTTCAAGGACCGCCTTCTTTCACCTCCGTAACATTGCTAAAATCCAACACATTCTGTCTCAACAAGATGCAGAAAAACTAGTTCATGCGTTTGTTACTTCCAGGCTGGACTACTGTAATTCTTTATTTTCAGGTTGCCCTAACAAAAGTTTAAAAACTCTTCAGTTAATCCAAAATGCAGCAGCGCGTGTACTGACCAGAACTAATATCAGAGACCATATTTCCCCCATACTGGCTTCTCTGCACTGTTAAATTCCAGTGTCTGGTTAGTTAAATTAAACCAGTTAAATTCAGAATAGAACTTAAAATCCTTGTCCTCACCTACAAAGCTATTCATGGTCAGTCACCATCTTATCTTGAACAGCTCATAGTACCCTATCGCCCATCCAGAACCTTACGCTCCCAGGATGCAGGGTTAATGGTGATCCCAAGAATTTCCAAAAGTAGAATGGGAGGCAGAGCTTTCAGCTATCAAGCTCCTCTCCTGTGAAACTATCTTCCAGTCTTGGTACGGGAGGCAGACACACTCTCTGATTTTAAGAATAGGCTTAAAACCTTCCTTTTTGATAAAGCTTATAGTTAAGGCTGGTCTATCTAGCCCTTAGTTATGCTGCTATAGGCTTAGGTTGCTGGGGGAACACTCCATGATTCACTGAGCTCTCTTCTCTTCCCCCTCTGACTCAGACTCCATAGAGCCCTGGTGTTCTTTTGTTACTTTGCTCAGTTTTAATTCTTGTTTCTGTTAAATAAATTTTGATTTGTACTTTAACCCCTGAGCTTCCTGTGTCCGCTTGTGGGTCCAGACCTCGCTCCTTACGTCACAGATCCTCCTCTGAGGTTCCTTATTTTCTTCCTCACCCGGTTCGAGGGTCTAAGGGCAGAGGGGATCACATCTGTACAGTTTTTCAAAGCCCAGTGAGATAATGTGTAAATTGTGATTTTGGGCTGTACAAATAAAATTTGATTTGATTTGTGTGAACCACGTGGACCACATCACTGCTGTTACAACACAACATGCCATCTGCACCACTGTTGGTAGCTCGGTGCTGCCTACCAACATCTCCACTTCCTCCCACTGTACAGGGCAACCTGGGTGTAAAGTGCACCATCTTGGGGAACCCGTCCACTATGGTAAGTACCGTGGTGTTACCATTTGACAAAGGCAGACCGGTAACAGTGAGATGTCGGACTAAAACCTCTCATAGACCCGACATGGACCCCGCAGATTCTGATCCTGTTCGTGGAGCGCTGGAAGCTCAGGGTCAGCGTCTACATGTTCAGGTGGAACAACTAAGGCAGCTCCATTTTGAACTCTCCCAATCTAATCAACAGCAGGAGACGGCGTTCACTGAGTTGGCGTCATAGCTTAATTTTCTGATTGTTTCCAGGGGTTGAACACCACTTTACAACGCGCTGGGGCCACTGCTGCGTCACCGCAGTCACTGATGGATTCTCGCTCTCTTTACGCTTTCGGTGCTCCGCACATTCGGCCGTCAGGTTCGGAACGCTTTTCGGATGAGTCAGGAGATTGTTGCCCCTTTTTGGCCCCCCATCTGACAGAACAAAGATAGCCTTTCAGTCAGAGGGCGCTAAGGCCCGGGCGACTGCCGAGTGGGACCGTCAGTCTGTCGTTGCCTCTATTCACCAAGACTCTGATTCAGATTTTTCAGAGTCTGACCACTGGCCATGAGGCAGCTGTGGCTCTTGTAACTTCACACCAGTGGAAACGTAGTGTTATGGATTATCCCATCGAGTTTCCTATGCTAGCGGTAGAGAGCGGCCGGAAGCTGCCAGCCCTGAGGATCATCTCACACCACTGGACCTGCTGTCCCAGTTGGATGCGTTAATTATCTCAGCTTTGAAGATCGCAAACAGGATTGCTGAGAGAGGCAACGAGTGCGTCCGGAGGAGACTTTCCATTGGTCAGCTGCTCTTCTCCGTTCTAATGTCTCCAGAGCTTCTTCAGGTGCTGCTCCTGACATGGAGGAGCAGCTTCAGATCGTACTGTCACCACAAAGCACATCTAACACGGTGAATTAAAAACTCGAGGTCTTTCATGAAAAACGGGTTCAGCACACCCAGAGTCAGGCAGAATAAAGGGCAAAGGTACGAAACCGCTAAACTTAAGGCAGAGATCCAAAAAACAGGCACGGTGAAAACACAAGACTAATCGCTGTAAACGCTCAGTTGCTGCTTGTTTGTGGCTCTTTCTGGCCTCATTTTTGTCTTCAGTAACTGAAAAGCTGCTCTGTTGGGTTGAGATCCAGTTTATCTTGGTACCAGCTGTCTGATTCCAGAACTTGGGAGGCTTTTTTTGGATGTAATCTGGTTCCAAACTGCTTCCCTGTTCCCGAGTGCTTCCAGTGGTTTGCACTTTGTTTTGAAAAACCTGTAATTCCTGGGTCAATTGAAAGAAAAGTCCAAGTTCCAACAGCAGAATTAAAACCAGAAGTTGAGCACAGGCACGAGCACAGGAAACCCCTCAGATGTTACTGAACAGAAGACACGAACATGACCACCTGACATTCGGGGAGCGGAGATAACGGCAAACGTGAGACAAGTGAAGATGATCCCAAGGAGGGGAAACAGGGAAAAAAATGCAATTCACAATGCAAAAAAGAACAGAACCTTTATATAAGAAGAGGAAAGAGTAGAAATGAACACAGCTAACAGCAATGAAAAGCAAGAATATTAAATAAATAAACCCATTAAGAATTAAACAGGGATAACTAGAAACTAAAACGACAAAAAAAAAGCCCAACAAGATAAACGTAGAACCTCAGAAGTCACACAGATAGAAGTAACATAAAGCCGGCACCTCCTCCAGCGTTCTTCACTGTTCCGCAATCGTCCACCTCAGTTACCCTCTGTGCTGCAGCAGAGCTCATCAGCAGATTCCTTCTTCATGAGAATATATACAAACTGTTGATGTGCTCACTCGTAATGGATGGCCTCCTTCCCCTCGTCCATGCCTCTCTGAACCCGGAATTGAAAGTTCCACTGAACAGATGCTAAACACTTGTAATCAAGTGCAGAACTTTAACCTGCCTTATCTGTCAGGAAAAATGGGCAAACTGACTACATCTGGGCACCAAAGTGCTGCTCAGTCAATGTCCAATTACTTTCTAGACTCTGAAAAAGGGGGACTTTGTGTAAAAATGTCTGTCATTCCTAAACCGTTTATGTAAAACTCTTGTGATTCACCTTAAATTAAAGCTGGAAGTTGACACTTTAATCACATCTGGACTGGTTGTTTTTTTCATTTCCTTGGTTTTGGTGTAGAGACACAATAAAAGACACTGTATCACTGTCCAAATACTAATGGACCTGACTGCTCCAAGCCAAAACAACAGGTTGAAGTGGATGTAAAGAACACACGCACGGTTAATTAAAGGTACATTTGGACAGTTACAGAAATGAAAATCGGGAGTCACTTCCTTTGCACCACATGCTTTTATTTTCCAAACATCCGACTGACTGAAAGTGTTAACGTTTCCCTTTTCACTGGCGCCTAAACACTCACATCTCATCCCATCACTTCTGGGCCACTTCACTGCTTTGGCTTTTACAGCATCATTTATTCATTTACTTTTTAAGTGAAAACACTCTTTTATAAACAGGGGAAAATCAACCTGAAGGGAACCAGAAAAATAGCAACTCATCAACAATGTCAAGGAAGGAGGAGAAATATTCAGTTTGAATTTCGTCCCTTTAGTGTTAATATGTTTCTGTGTTTTTCCGAAATTTGTTTTTTAACATTTTAAATCTCAGCTGAGATGTTGATTTTGTGAAGGATCAAACAAAGCGAGCGAAACCAGCTAAGTATAAAACACACAGATTCTGGCTCGAGCCGATGGTTAAGGAGAACTTTCCAGACAAATCATAGTACACAAACACACAGACACACAAGAGCTGAGGACACTGTGCAAAATATCAACGTTACTTTAATGATAATAAGTGCCGAAGAGAATAAGACTAACATCATAAATAAACAATAAAATAGAGACGGGTAATAAAAGGTTAAAAGATCAGATTATTGATGACCACAGTTGTTGAAACAAGTATGACAATACATGAAGTAAAGTGACTGCAAACAGCTCTGTTTGGACACGTGACTTTACAGGAGGAACGGCAGCTCGTTTAGCACTGTTAGCACGTTAGCACAAACTGTTCCTCCCAGAATGCATCGCATCCTCGATGGGGCCACAGCAGAGACAGTGACGTAAAAAATTAGCATTTAAACAAAAAAGAAATGAAAAAGACTGAAATTACAATGCTTGTATTGATTTTAAGAAATTGTGTTGTAAAAATTGCAAATTCATTCAAAATAAAGGTATTAAAAAATTAAATCTGATTATTTTTCTTTTATATTCTCCTGCAAACACTAAAAGGATGTTTCCTTTTACAATGCCAAGATTTCCAACACTGTCACTGTCCTGACCCCACAATCCAAAGATTTTAGACCAGGAGTGTAAATCTGAGCTTGCACGTCTTCTACATCACAGCTACTAAACCTGTTCCATTCATACCATTTTTACCTTTTTTGACAGTATTTCTCTAAAGCCCTCCCATTAGTGTCCACTGAAGATATCTCCCCAAATTGAAAAAATATGAGCCGTGTGCAGGTAGAATTTCTGCTCTTGAAAGGGTGTAAAGCTTTTCACCAAGATTCAATTTGTAGGTTGGATCACATCTCTTAAACTCAGTTGACAACACTGGGTAAATCCCTCAGATTTGGCCTTAGTCTCGTTATCAACGTGGGGTCACAAAGAATCATGGTCCACGTCACGCCAAGGAACAACTATGGAAGTCTGGGCCACTGAAACCAGACTAGAAATCAGCCGTGGACCAACTTTGGATATTCACTTGTCTCACAGGGGATGTTGCAATTTCCCAAGTGCACAGATGGTTGATGGTTCTGGTTTTCTTTCAATCACCTCTAGTTTTGCCCCTTCTTCTTTTGTAAGGCTATGAAAGAAAGGCTTTTCTTTTCCCTTTTCATAGCCTGTTACAGCTCTGAGGAAGAGGGGAAGGAAGGTGTGAAAGTCCGTTGATGCTCACTCTTCTAATAGCCTGCCCCTGTCCTGGACCTCCAGCTCCAGCACCACCCTGCAGAGTTTGGGTCAGGCTGACTTGGGCAGTGCTAAAGGAGGTTATGCGGCCGCTCCCAGCGATCTGGAGGTTGACCGTAGTGGCGTAACTGCTCTTGTGGTTCCTTTGTTTGCTAGGAGTCGATTGACCAAAGGATGGCGGTGATGAGCTGAAGGGCAGGGGTGAAGCAGGTGTTGTGGTGGCAATCTGGACCTGTGGCTGTGGTTTAACTTGGGATTGGTAGTTATGGTGATGGTAGGGGGCAAATGGAGGGGAGCTCATGCACGAAGCAGAGAGTGTTTGGTCTTGGCGAGGCTGGGCAACATAGGCGCAGATCAGCTGGCTACGGCAGGAACCCTCTTTTAGGTCTGGATCTCCCCAATCTGTCTGGTTGTCTGATGGACTGGGAGAGGAAGCGGGGAGGGTGTGAGAGAGTGACGTGAAAGGAGGAGGAGAGGAAGCAATGACGGTGGGACTAGCACTTGTACCCAGGCTATCAGTTCTGTTATATTTGTTGGAAAGCTCTCGTACATCTGGCCAAGGAACACTAGTGAAATGCTGCCCACCAAGAATGCTGTTCCCTTGGGGAAGCCTGGTAGGTGAGACTGGGGACTGAAGTCCAGCTATAGGACTGAGACAGGATGGTGAGCTGCCATATGAGGACCATCCATTCCTTGGACTGGTTGGACATGACTTCTGCTGCTCAAAAGAACCTCGGCCACCTCCATTAAAACCGAAGGACCTGTGGCCACTGTCTCCCCAAGAACGGCGTAGTCCACTAGGGTTGCTTTGTGCTGGGCTTGAGGACGTGTCTGCCAGGCTGCAGGAAAAAGACCTATGAAGGATTTGTGATGTTGCTTGGGATGCAGGAGGACCGGGTGAAGAAGGGGATGAGGCTCTGGAATTGCGCAGTGGGACCAAAGAAGATGAGGAGTTGGGGAAAGAGGCGGCCTCCAGTGTTGGTGAGCCTAATGATGAAGATAAGGAAGGTGATGGAGAGGAAGACGCACATCTAGGGTTTCTGGGTTGAGGTGCTGCAACATTATTTGCCCAAACATTCAATGACACTCCGATAGGAGGTGGAGAAAGGATCCAAGGGCTCAGACATGCTGAGTTTGCTGAAGAGGCCCTGGGTAGCTCTAAAGTGAGTCCTAGTGGGTTATGGGAACTTGCACCTGGCCCTTGCGTGCTCCTCGGGTGAGGAGGTTTGTTTGCCATGGGGGAGGAGTAATTGTGCTGAGGAGGTGGGGAGCGGAGGCGAGTTAAGGAAGGAAGGATTGGAGAGGGGGACGGGGACTGAACTCGGGAGCCAGGTGCAGATGCAGAGAAAGGTTGAGCTACACGATTGTGTGACCCTGACCAGAGAGGATCAGGGTTTCTGTTAGCTGGTGGCATCTTCTCTTGATTTACTGACCACTCTCCATTGCTAACAGCAAAGTTTATGCTATAGCTGTTTGTTTTGCGTCCAGTGCTGATGGTTACACCAGGTAAGTTAACATGATTATTGTTGTTGTTTTCATTCTTTGATGGGTCATTTTTGGAGGGAAGGAACTGGGGTCGAGGGGAAGATGAAGAATGGGGATGGGCCAGACTCATAGATGGGGAGGGAGAGCGCTGGGAAAGAGATGCAGGAGGTGAGTGTGTAAGAGATGGAGAAGAGGACCACAGAGGGGTCGGTGGACATTTTTGCCATTGGTACCTGTCTTTAGTGCACCCCTGCTGGGCGTGCAGCACACCTGCGGGAGGTGGTTTAGGTGAAGGGGACTGCCGTCGTAGATGAGGAGAGGGGCTTTGGTTTACTGCGTTTATTGGTGTGGCTTGTTGCAGGGCGCCGCTCTTTCTTGCCATACTTTGACTTATAGACTGGCTAATGCAGGAAGCAGCTAAGGACCTGGTGAAGGCAGAGGAAGAAGCGATTGGGGAGGAACAAAGAGGAGAGTGGAGGGAGGACGGTGGTGTAGGGGAGGAGGGAGGACCTGCACTTATTGATGACGATCGCTCGGAAGATGAAGAAGCCTCAATGAAAGCAGAGGAGGGGGTTGGAGAGGAGGCAGGAGGAGCTTGCATGGAGGAAGCCCTCCCAGCAGAGTGAGTAGGAGAGAAACGGGGTAGAACCCTGGACACAGAGTTCAGGGATGTAACTTGAGCAGATACAGGTGGTGGAGAAGATGCTGGAGCAGTCCTGAACAGTGAGGAGCAAAACGGTGCTTGGACAGAAGGTAAAACTTTGATGGGAGAAGGGGACCGCTGCCTGAGGCTAGGCCTGAAGGCTGAGGGGGTTCTGCTGAGGTCTGTGCCTTGGCCAGAGTTTGCAACAGCGTGTCTCTCCAACAGGCTGGAAGTCTCCAAGGAGGATCTGGAAGACGGGCGGCTGGAATTGGAAAGGGCATTTCCGGATTGTGAGCCCTGCTGGTCTGGTTCCCTGGAGATGACAGAGAGCAGAGATCACAAAGTGTTTAAATATGACAGTGAATGACAGAGCTAGAAGACACATGTTTGGAGCGATGTAAATTTTGCACCAACGGTGCTGTACTGTCTACTAAGTGACAGAATGTGGTTTTGCGAAGCATCTGACATATAATGAATAATCATATAGATGTATGGTGGTGCAAAAAAACTGAACAAGCTTGTGAGGAAAGCCAGCTCCGTGGTGAGGATGGAACAGGACTGTGTGGAGGTAGTGACTGAGAGGAGGATGAGAGGAAAGCTGAAGGCTATCATGGACAATCCCTCTCATCCTCTATACGCCGAGCTGCGAAAACTCAGGAGCACCTTTAGCTACAGACTCATACAGCCACGTGCCTCAAAGCACTTGGGGGGCTCCTTCATTCCATCTGCCATCAGACTGCACAACAGCACAGCTCCCACCCCTCCCAGCACCACCCAGCACCACCCACTCCACAGATTAAGGACTCAATTCGTACACCGCTCTAGGATAATAAACCCTGATGCTGCACATGTCCAACTGTTTATACATATATAGAATTCCTCACTATTCGGTATGTAAACTTCATGATACACTCTATTTATCTATTTATAAAAACTCAGGAACATTACACTTTGCACACTTTATACACAGAGGCCAGATTGTACATAATACTTAGTATATTTTTAATTTCTAGTATTTTAGTTTTTATTTGTCCCCTTTGCACTGCTACTTTCACTTTCACTTGTACTGCTGTGTCAACTTGAATTTCTCCCAATGGGGATCAATAAAGTTGCATCTTATCTCATCCAACATGTTTTTAATGGTACATTGTGATTAAGAGAAGTTTTTGTTTATTCTGGTGCATCGATTATTAGTCCCTGTACTTGAAAAGCAGTGGTGGGAAACTTGGGCGGTGATGATGAGCTTGAGGGCAAGAGGGAGGAGTTCAAGGGTAAAGGAGTTGTTGTGGCAGTGATCTACACCTTTGGCTGTGATTTTAACTTGGAATTGGTAGGTGTGGTGCTGGTAGGGGGCAACAGGAAAAGGGCAACCTTGGCGCTGAGCAGTTGGCTACGACAGTTACCCTCTTATAGGTCTGGGTTTCCCCAATTTGTATGGCTGACTAATTGACTTTTCAAGGCGGGCTGGGCAGCATTGTTAACCAAAGGATCACACTGACTTAGATAAAGTGAAAGGCCAAAAACCCGATAAAGAATAGTAGCTGCTTCTCCGATGCAGTTTCTCAAACGTTCTCCATCATCTCTATTGCTGAGCTTGTATGACAGCAAAAAACATGAGCGTGTCCCTTAGAAGGTGTTCCAGCCACGCCCAACTGGGAAAAGACCCAGTGGTAGACCTAGAACTCACTGGAGGGTTTATACATATCCTGCCTGGCCTGGAAATTACTTGGGATACCCCAAGAGGAGCTGTAAAGTGTTGCAGGATGTCCAGAATACCCTGCTTAGCCTGGTGCCACCGCAAAGAGATTGCGGATGAGCGAAAGATAATCACAATGTAAGAAAATGAATACAATAAACGGATCTTCTGCACAGTGCCACCTATGGAGCAGGTGCACCAGAAACATCCACAGGCTGAGGTGTTAACTGATGGTTTAGCCCCTCGCTAACTGGAAAGGGGACTAAATGATTTAATCATGTGGTTCTCATAGACTTTCAAACTTGTAACCCATCGCTGTTCCTGGAGGCACGTCACCGTTAACATAACCAACACTTGAGCTGAGAGAGCGAGGATCCGCTACAGCCCAATCTAAATGTGGACAATACCCTCTGCTGGAATAATGTGTCCACAGGCCAGGCAGTTCCTGGTCTGTGGTGCTCAGGCTGCATTTTGCCCATGTGTGTTTAATGATTTAACCTCAGGTTGGACCATAATTTATATCAACCTGATTTCTTTCCCTTAAAAATACCGATTGTTGTCATTTCAACAACGTAATTCATTAGCAGGGGATACAGTCTTATCTCAGGATGTGGGAGTTTGAATGAAAAATCTATGAGAGCGGATAAGACGCTAAGTAATCTGTGTAAAAGTATACAATTGGTTGAAGAGGTTGGTGTGAGAGTGAGGCAAGGTGGTTTATGGGAATTGATACTCTTGGCCATGTGCTTGAGAATCAGTGGGAGAGGATTTAGTACATTTTTCATTTGTATTGCTTTAAATGGCTGTTATTCCAAACTAGTTAATGCAACCCTTCAAATTAAAGCTGAAAACCTTTGCTTTACTCCGAATCCGTTCTTCTGGTGTACGGAGGCAAAAAGAAGGTCTTACGGTTCAACTGTAGTAAATACAGAACTCTTGTCAGGGCATGTGCACAATGCCCCGGGGCAGCTGTGAGTACGGAGATGTCATGTGACTTTAAATGGTGAGGAGGAGAGAGAAAAACAGATATCATAGTCAGAATTTTTGGCTTGCTTGCAGCTCACAGACTCAGAAAAAGCTCAAGTGTGACACAACAGCAATGCAGTTCTGTGGTCTTTGGACTGTTGATACGTTCCATTAATCCTATTTATCAAAAGAAAAACAAGGACACACAAAAAAATCTAAACAATTTCAAACGCAATGGGAGATGAATGGGCCAAGTATAACTTGGACAGCTACGCCGGTGATTTCCAGCCGCTAAAAAAGAAAAGAATGTCAGGGTTCATCTGAGCTAGTAGGAATCTACGAACTACATCAAAGCAGAGCCTGCCGAGGCTCAAAAGCTCACCCACTAACCGTCCACAGCAGGCCTCCTGAAACCTTTGTATCTTCAGACTCATTCTGATTGTCAATACACATCTGAGGCCCACCCTCCCAAATAAACAACGGAAAATCATCATGTGACACAAACATTTAAGAGAATAAAATATAGCAGATGTTAGCTAGCTGTAGCAGATGTTCGCTGGTGGTAGCAGAAGTGAGCCAGCTGTGGCAGATAATAGCTAGCTGCGTTATCGTAGAGATCAATTGAATCCACATCAGAACCATTCGAAGTATTTAAATGTTAACTCTCAAGAGAAGATGAATAACTATAAGCATACAAATAGCACTGTTTTTAATAGTTAATTAAAGAAAATAATTTTAAAATGAATAGAAATATGTTTTTGGGAAATCCACAAATTAGTCAATGGATTAAGCAATACAAGGTCATCGATAGTTGCAGGCCTAGATGTACCTTTGTTGATATGGAGAAACGATATCCCTGGTGGTAGACAGAGCCCATTGACCCTTTGTGGTGGGTAGGTCCACTGGTCTCTGGTTGGTGAATATTGGAAGGAGGTCAACAGAGGGCGCTGACGGGGGGCGTGGCTGGGTCTGATGTGGATCTGACTTTTGAGGCCATGACCAAGGGCTTGCATTTCTCCCTGCTGTGTGATTCTCTGGAGGTTCTGTGACTGTGTGATGAGAACCCAGTGAGTGGTCAACGGTCAGATGTGTGGGTGGGACCACCAGCTCCAGCGGTTCCTGTATGGAGGCCACTGTCGAACCCATAAGATTGAGTCTGGTTTGTGATGAGGAGGAATTCCCATCCCTCTTGGTGTCGTTGAATTTCATCTGCTCACTTGGGGGCTCATCTTTCTTTGGTCCTCCAGAGGCCTCCAGGGTGGTGGCGCCTCCGGTCGGATCTCCACCCAATACTGGGTGAGGCTCTGTCAAAACGTTGCTTTGTGAAGGTGCTTCTATCAACAAAAGGTCTCCTGGAGAAGCCATTCCGTCCTCATCTCCTGTGTAAACCATGTCCTTAGACCCTGTGTAAACGCTCTGAACATCGCTGTTGTTCGTATTTCCAGACATTTTGTCTTTATGTTCATCTTGTGCGGCAGGCAAGTCCTGATCATCTCCAACGCTGCAGATCTCCCACTGTGGGATCCTGTGAGCAGGCAGATTCATCTCACAGTGGGTTGGTTGAGTTATGACTTTTACAGATGGTGATTCTCCTGAGTAAAGCAGTGATCCACCTCTTAGGTCCAACCTGCAGAGGACCAGGAAGCGAGTCAGAGAGTGTCTCCTAAAAACTACAGCACTGGCTACAAATGATTAACTGTTGGGCTTGCAAGATAAAAGGTCAAAGTCATTGACAAGTCAAAAACATTTTTTTTTGGTCATTCTTCCTGAGTGAAATGATGGAGGTCTAACTGGTGTCATTTGGCACTGGCTACAGAAAATTAACACTGGGCATTCTAGGTTAAAAGTCAAAGGCACTGAAAGGTCAGACACAATTTTTTGGACATGCCCCCAGAAGTAATTGACATAGTGAGGTCCAACTGGTGTCAATAATGCCACGGTCCATCACATAGCCAAAACCCTCAGGTGGTGCCAACATATGCTCCTTTTTGCACCAAATGACCTTGACCTAAAAATCACAGTTATGAATGTCCAAAACAAACATAATTACCACAGTCTGCTAGAAAACTGAACTATGAGCTCCTTATGTAGGGAATTTGGTGGAGGATTGCACTCTCTGAATGCTTTCTAGTTGTAAATATTTTCCACTCACCTGTCTCTTTTCTCTGTCTCATCAGTTTCTGAATAAACCTCTTCATTCTGATTCAAGTCTTCATGTCTACCTGCTGAAGAGGTGAAGCCGTAGTCACTGAACTCCAAGGTCACAGTCGACATCAAGGGACACTGATCTTCAGGTTGTGTTCCGAGGTGATACTTGGATGCTTCAGAAGTCATGTGGGTGGATGTGTGCCCGGAGGTGTCGCTGTTAGCCTGGGTCTGACTTGGTGACTGATCTCTGGATGAATGCTCCCAGGATGTGGTCGAAGTCTGGGAGTTTTCACCTGAACTACAGGCCACGCTGGAGTCTCTATCTTTGGACAGGGCAGAAACGAAGTCCCTTGGCCTGGACAGGTTGATTCCGCCCATATGGGGATGACAAGATGGGTTCACCTGCTCTTGACTGAACAGTGGAGGTTCACAGGGCGCCATCACTGTCTTCTTGGAACCTAGAAAACAACATAAAACAAATACTTCAGTAATGGATTCTAACTTACCATAAAGAGGTTAATGAAAAAATTCCAAATAATCCTGAAGAGCAGATTACTTGCTGGCCCATAATTCTACTCATACATTGACTCACAATTTGTCAGGCCCTCTGCTCTCTTTATCATCTTCCCCTCCTTGATGGCTGGCTTTATGGCTTGGGTCTGGGATTGGCTGTTGGTTTTGTTCTGGTTCTGGATTTGGTACTGTGTCTGTATCAGGCTTTTAGTTTGGATCTGTGATTGCTGCATTTGCGCAGTGGTTTGGTTCTGGACTTTGGCTTCAAAGTGACTTTGTGCTCTATACTTGGCCTCTGTGCCGGTGTCTGATTGGTTGTTTTCCATTCGGTTTTCTGAATGCAGCCGGTGCTCGGTTGTTGTCAGTATTTGAGTCTGAGACTGAACATGTGCCTGACTTTTAGTTTGGTTTTGAGGGTTTCCAGACAGTCTAGCTGAGCCCCATGATGGCTTCAATGCAGTGTTGGCCCGTTTTTGATGCAGTGGGACCTTCATGGTACTGGCTTTGGTACTGTACATCTGAGCCAATGTTTGGACTTTGCTCAGAATACGCTCAGAGTTTTCGATCAGCACTGGGTCCACCACTGGAGTGGCCTCAAACAGCCCAATGCCAGCTACATCTGATCCCATGGCCTCAAACAGGGCCCGGTTTGCAGCAACTATTCTGGAGTGATGGGACCATCGACCCACTATTATCTGATTGGGAAGACCATCAAGGTTCCTGTTGGTCTTAGCCGGTTCTCTGAGGCTGTTTCTGGTCCAAAAGGACTGAACTTTGGTTTCAGGTTTTTGACGATGTTCTGTGTGTGGCACAGGTTCTCTAGGGGTTTCTTTGTGGCTTCCGTTTGATTGTGCTGGGGCTGCTTGGTTAGGTTCATGTCCATTCACAACTGTTTGGTTTCCAGCACTAGCTTTAGGTTTTTCATCTCTGCATTTGTCCTGTTTCGTGATAGATGACCCCTCTTCTTGCCCAGTACCCACAGCACATGTCTTCACCTCCTCTCTATCATCCAGTCCATCTTCTGAGGATTTGCTAGAGACGTTCCTGTTTCTTTCCTGTACTTCAGCCTCTTCTTCATCAGGCCTGTTTGGGTAAAAGTCCACTTGGTTTGGAGTCCCCTTGTCCCTTGGAACAGTAGACACCGTGCCCTCTGCATCGAATTCCAGGGAGCTGACTAGTTCATCCGCCTCCCCATCATTTTCTTCATGTTCTAATGGCGGAGCAATGCAATAGATTGGATCAACAGTGAGTAAGATCTCGGCCTTTCTTTCATTTACTTCAACTGCTTCGTACTTGGGTTGGTCACTCTCTATCTCCCCCTGGTGTCGAGACACATTAAAGCGTGATACCGACTCCCTCACCAGGCCAGATGGGATTTGTGAGAAACTGTTTCTCCTTCTTGACGCAACGCCTTCTACCTGTTCATCGTCCTCCTCTGCGTCATCCTCTTCGGCCTTTGCAGCTGCCTCATAATAACTCCTGATCTTTTCGATGATTCTCTTGTCACGTCTGGTGAGGTGGGACCCTCTCATGGATGGCTGACGTCTCTGGATGGGGGGAAGGGGGTCTGGATTTGGGGAGGAAATGGTGGTCTCAGTGGATAAGTCACATGCGCTTCTGTTCTCTCTTCGTTCCTCTGCCAAGATGGAAGGGCAAAGGTCTGACCAGGGAGCAGGGTTAATGCTCTCCTCCACTCTTTCATTCACCTGTTCTTCCTGTTTTTCCATAACTTCTCTCTGTGTCTCTTTATTTACTGCCACTCCATGTTCCACCCCTGGAATTTCTTTAATTGTCTCATCTTCGAGTCTATTTTCCTCTCCAGAATCAGTGTTCAGACTTTGGAGGGTCCTGATGTTCTCCATGTCTTCTCCTTGATGCTCCTGTTGCATTGTGGGCCCTGGTTCTGGGCTGGAGGGGCAGGCGATGGGAGGTAGTGGGGAGGTGAAGTTGCTCTGGTTAGATGGAGGCTGACTGTCTTTGGGTTGATCCAAGACCTGCTCCTGGAAGAAAAGCCAGACAACAGTTAGCATGTGGTTGGGTATAAGAGGGTATGTGTATCTAAATGTAGTGGCCCTTTGGAAGACTTAGTCCATATCTACAGAAGATTAGTATAAAGAGACATCTCGAACTTAATTTTTTCTACGTGTTTGTTGCTGAAAAGAATAAACAAGCTTCTGCCTATCTGACCTTCATCAGAGTGTACATAAGTCAACAACGGACAGCCAGGCAGGACTTAATGGTACCTAATGCTACCATATTCGAACCAATCGGTTAGATGTCCAGTCAGCACAGATTAAACAAGCTTGTATTAACTTATAGACTGAGAAGTCCTCAGATGTATGAAAAACGCCTCAGAGATCTTTTCTTTCAGTATGAGTCCAACAATCTGCTTTAGACCAAAACTGATCGAAACAGTTTCAGTTGGATGAACTTAATGAACTTAAGTTAAGCTGCATAATTTCCTCCGGATGGTGAACCTCCACATTGTGAGTTCCCCTACTGGCATTAACATTTTGGCGTTTTAAGGAGAGGGCAGCCTGTCGGGGCTGCCAGCAGGGCTGGAAAATGTCTGAATGGAGACTGAGGCCTGTTTTAACCATTGTGTCCTGAATGGCGGTGAGTCCCTCTCTGGCTCTGCTCTGGTTGATGAACTCCAGGATCTCTTCTGTGATGGACAGGGTGGGCGGAGGGCTGAGGGGCGACAACTCCCCTTCCTCATCTTCTTCCTTAATCGCATAGAAGAAAGACAGTAAGATACTATTACAAAACCAGGCTTTTCAGTCCCACATCAGGCCCCGAGTCCACGTATTAAACATTCAACTGGAATCTGATCTGATACATGTTAGATACTGATACACATTAGATAAAATTCTCATGTTATCTAATGTTATTTTAGCTGATTTAAACTAACGTTAGTAAAATACCTCCTCCTCCTCCTGCTTCGGTCGCAGCTGCGGCGTCAGGCCTCCTTCGGGCCTCTCGGCATCCACCTCGATGACGGAGGAGGCGAGCGTGCTGCTGCTACCTGCCGAGCCCAGACCGTCGGCCGGGAGCAGCTCGCCCTCAGAGTCCGCGTGCTGCAGACACCCAATCAGAGACACATATCACAGACTGCCCCTTTAAATCCGCCGCAGAGCCTTTCTCCTCAGTGAGGAGAAGATGGATGTGCTGAGGCTCACCTTCAAAGCTGCAGCAGCCCCGGATGGTGGGAAAGATGCAGAAGGGAGGATGAAGGCGGGAGCAGAGAGACAGAGATGTCATCAGGAATGTCAACGTTATCTGATAAATGAACAACTCTAAAGTCTCTACATAAACAAACGCCTGTGTTAATCCTGGTTAATAACTCACAACACCCACACAGACTGTCATTTCCTGTCCCAGCAGGAAATTAATCACCTTTTGTTATAAAGCAACAACATATTTCACATTGTTATTTGTCACAATTATTGTGTTCATTTTAATTCATTTTTAAATGGGAAAAGCTCTTCAAATGAAAATTCAGTCATTACTTCCTCAACTCAGTGCTGATGGAAGTTTTCTTTTTCCACAAAACATTATTTACACTCTTTTTATGCCCTCAAGGTTATAAATTGATGCATCAGAATGGGAAGTTTGGTGCTAAGCCCCGCCCCCTCGAGTCGACTGGATTTCCTCCACTTTTCTACATAGGAGACCGAGGCTGTCAGTTTTTGCTTTTTGGACAGCAGAAATTTTCAGCCATGACATTGGTGTTTATTTCACTCAGGATGTGTCTTCATACAAGAAAAAAAAAGCAAGGACAAAAAATCTGATTTTCTTAAAGCTCTCTAAGCTAACGGACGACAAAGGGAGGCGGAGCCCCGTGTGGAACTCTGGTCTCCGCCCCTCCGAGTGATCAGGACGAGCTGTATGGATGTCGTGCCGAGAGAGACCGGATTCACACTTATGGCTCATCTTTAACCGACTCGTGTCTCCAGTGTCAAACGTGCCCAGTTTATTGTTTTGGAAAAGCTCGAATGTGACCTCGCTGCAACGACAAACACTACACGGTTCAAAGTGTCGTCTGGTTTCACGATCCTGATGATCCATCAGCCACCAGATTTCTCACTTTTGACGCTGACGGGCTTTCGACAAGTCAAACGTTCTCACCGTTTGGATGAAACGCTGCCTCGATGTCTTTAGCTGGAGCTGGAGAGGACAACAGTACATCAGCAGTTTGAACCTCATATGTTGTTATGATCAGACAAGATGTCTCATGAAGACGCTTCTGTATGAAGGTGACAGCTGGACGAAGGCGTTATTGGTGTCTGTCCTCAGGCAGAAGGTTTCTGTCCGTCTGTCTTATCCTTTATATTTGAACGAAGAGTCTGTCTGTGTCTGTCTCTACCTGACTGTCTCCGGGTGCGTCGGTACGGCAGGTTTCCCTCAAGCAACAGAGGTAAACCCTTTCTGGACTTCTCTGGTGTGTACGTCAGCAGCTCCGGAGGCTCTGGGGGGACAAACGAAGCGACGGGACCCTCAGACACGTCACCGTGGACGGAGGCGGGACCGACCCGTTAAGGCTGCTGTGTGTCTCACCTGACTGACGTCGGCCTCTGTGATAGCCGTGGATGTCGTCCAGCCGCGACAACGTGGACGACTTCTTCAGGCTTTCCTGCTCAAACTGAGGAGCTAAAACACAGAAAGTGATGTCACCACGCTGGTTGAACAGAAGGTCATTTAAGTGTGCACAGTGTGTGTGTGTGTGTGTGTGTGTGTGTGTGTGTGTGTGTGTGTGTGTGTGCGTGAACTCACACTGACAGAAGTTGTCTCCCAGGACCTGTCTCGCCTGCACACAGTGACGGTTGGTGAGTCACCAGGACGGGAGAAAAGGTGACATCAGTGACAGTCGTTAAGAAAAGATAAACATGAGTGAAATCACACTGATGGTAAGAAAAACATTGTTGGTGTCTGTAAAACACAAACTGAGGAGCAGGAAGAAGATCTGAGCTGTGTCTGAAGTCTGGAATCCCTCTGCAGTGCACTGTATCATTCATTCTGTAGTGTTGTGAATGCCAAACACGGAATCACTGCCAGCTCTATCGGGTACGTTTCCATTGTGCAACAGCGTGCGACAGAAAGGAAGATCAATCAGGGTCAGGAAGCGATCCACACAGGAAGTCAGGGGGGGTTCAGACACGGTGACGTAGATCTGACTGTTACTAACACATGAATCCACTGCTTTGTGTTTGATTTTTTGTCTCAAATTCACATAAAAATCAGTTTGTCTGGAGCAGTTTGTGTGAGTGACCAGCAGGTGGCAGCAGAGACGACGGTAAACAGGTGAATCACTGCAGCTGCTGCTGAATCGAACAAAACTTCTAGTATTACTGCAGCAGGACTCACCTAACACATAACCCTAACCCGTTACCTTCTGTGGGAGTGAGGCTGGATGGTTCTCCACGATCAGCCTCTTGAGGTAGTGCACCCACAGCCTCTTCTCCTCCTGGTTCTTTGTCTGCAACAACGACAGGAGCACAGAGAACTGGCCAAGGATGCTGGGAAATATGGCTTAACTGTGCAAAAATATTTGACTGATTGCTTCTGTTTCTGTGCTGTCACATCTCATGATTGCGATATTATGTTTATCTTGTTTCTCTCCAGCGTTGTTAAAACGCCCTAAACTATAGAAAGATAAATTTATTGTGCGGACATATTGGCTGAAAGTCAACGATACAAAGGGTGCGGCGTGTGATCCCTCAGACAAATATTCTTCTGTCGTGTCGGGCAGCTCCTCTCTTGCTGATGTTGGTTTGTTGTGTGATCATTTTTCCCAGCAGTTTGGTTTTAATCACTTATTGAAGGTATAAAACAGCAGCTGAGCTCTGCTCCTGATTGGTTGGGCAGATGCGGCTCCACCCCTGATCAGAGGGGCGTCGCGGCCATCTTTAAGTTGGTCGCTGGACATTGAGTCTAAAGAAAAACTGACGCTATGAGACGTTATTTTGGGCTCATTTTTGTGATGACTCGAGAGAAACTGAACACTTCTGCAAACCGTCTGTACAAATGCATCAGGTTTTAAATGACATCGGTCTGAGCTACTTTTTGCAGCCGTGTTGTTGGCAAAAGCATTACAGACCGATGAAGGTCCACCTGCAGAAACATTTGAAGAACTCCTGTCATATGAAGACCTCGATGGATGGGAGGCCAGATCTTAGGAAGACTCCCACCGGGACTCACCTGCACCACGTGCTGCTGCTTGGGGATGGTCTGGTCGGACACTTTGAAACACAGCGGGTCCTTCAGAGTCTCCACCAGCAGCAGGTTACAGCACTGAGGACAGAGGACGTCAGCAGTGATGCGACCGCGAGACGCTGGACGTGAGTAAAGATCAGGTGGACACACTCACGAATATGTGCGTGCTGTAGACGAACTTTTCCAGCCTCTTCTTGGCGATCAGCAGCATCTTATCGAACAGGAAGAAGGCTCTCTCCTTCTTCACTCTGTGCACCTTGAAGGACCCCTCCAGAACCAGCTCTCCGAAGCCGCCCAGGTCCGGCCCACTCCAGTTCACCAGCAGGGACTCGATCTCCTGCGAGGAGGAGGGGCAATGTCAGAGCCGATCCGAGCGCACAGAGGTCGGGATCGGTGCCTCGAAGTTCTGCTGCCTGAGGCGTCGTGTTGATAAACAAGTTCGCAAGAGCATTTACACGGTCACATAAATGATTAAGGAATAAAAATCTCATCTTCAGAAACAGATTTAGCTGTTGTAGAATCTTCCAGCTATAGACTTTCATACGTTGGGATGGCGTAGCCCTGCCTTAAATTCAGAATAACTGCCTGAATTGGCAGCACGGCTGTTATTTACAACAGCAACAGCAAAAATGAACAATATTATGATGAATAAAACACTGAAAGCTGTAACTGCTGGAGAAGCTAACAAAGCTAAAAAAGCCTGCTACTGAAGCTGACACAAATATTAGCCTGTCTAAGCTAACATAAAGGCTTGTAGCTAACACAGATTGATAAAGGCTTAAACTTTAATAAGGCTAGTTGAGAAGCTAAAACCAATGTTAGCCTGTTGAAGACACTAACACTGATGTTAGCATGTTAGCCTGCTGGAGGAACTAACGCTGATGTTAGCATGTTAGCCTGCTGGAAAAACTAACACTGACGTTAGCATGTTAGCCTGCTGGAGGAACTAACACTGATGTTAGCATGTTAGCCTGCTGGGGGAACTAACACTGATGGACTAACAAATGATGGACACTAAAAAAGCTAAAAAAGCCTGCTACTGAAGCTGACATAAATATTAGCCTGTCTAAGCTAACATAAAGGCTTGTAGCTAACACAGATTGATAAAGGCTTAAACTTTAATAAGGCTAGTTGAGAAGCTAAAACCAATGTTAGCCTGTTGAAGACACTAACACTGATTTTAGCATGTTAGCCTGCTAGGGGAACTAAAACTGATGGAAAGAGAGTTTTGGTAAAACTATCTTGTGTTTGAGGGCTGACAAGAACGTCTCACCTCCCGTCTCACCTCCCGTCTCACCCTTCCGTCTCACCTCCCGTCTCACCTCCCGTCTCACTCCCGTCTCACACCTCC
>KV751370.1:997664-1017506 GCA_001698575.1 Mola mola | reverse complement strand
CCGTCTCACCCTTCCGTCTCACCTCCCGTCTCACCCTTCCGTCTCACCTCCCGTCTCACCTCCTGTCTCACCCTTCCGTCTCACCTCCTGTCTCACCTGTCTCACCTCCTGTCTCACCCTTCCGTCTCATCTCCAGTCTCACCTCCCGTCTCACCTGTCTCACCCTTCCGTCTCACCCTTCCGTCTCACCTCCCGTCTCACCCTTCCGTCTCCCCTCCTGTCTCCCCTCCTGTCTCCCCTCCTGTCTCCCCTCCTGTCTCCCCTCCTGTCTCCCCTCCTGTCTCCCCTCCTGTCTCCCCTCCTGTCTCCCCTCCTGTCTCCCCTCCTGTCTCCCCTCCTGTCTCCCCTCCTGTCTCCCCTCCTGTCTCCCCTCCTGTCTCCCCTCCTGTCTCCCCTCCTGTCTCCCCTCCTGTCTCCCCTCCTGTCTCCCCTCCTGTCTCCCCTCCTGTCTCCCCTCCTGTCTCCCCTCCTGTCTCCCCTCCTGTCTCCCCTCCTGTCTCCCCTCCTGTCTCCCCTCCTGTCTCCCCTCCTGTCTCCCCTCCTGTCTCCCCTCCTGTCTCCCCTCCTGTCTCCCCTCCTGTCTCCCCTCCTGTCTCCCCTCCTGTCTCCCCTCCTGTCTCCCCTCCTGTCTCCCCTCCTGTCTCCCCTCCTGTCTCCCCTCCTGTCTCCCCTCCTGTCTCCCCTCCTGTCTCCCCTCCTGTCTCCCCTCCTGTCTCCCCTCCTGTCTCCCCTCCTGTCTCCCCTCCTGTCTCCCCTCCTGTCTCCCCTCCTGTCTCCCCTCCTGTCTCCCCTCCTGTCTCCCCTCCTGTCTCCCCTCCTGTCTCCCCTCCTGTCTCCCCTCCTGTCTCCCCTCCTGTCTCCCCTCCTGTCTCCCCTCCTGTCTCCCCTCCTGTCTCCCCTCCTGTCTCCCCTCCTGTCTCCCCTCCTGTCTCCCCTCCTGTCTCCCCTCCTGTCTCCCCTCCTGTCTCCCCTCCTGTCTCCCCTCCTGTCTCCCCTCCTGTCTCCCCTCCTGTCTCCCCTCCTGTCTCCCCTCCTGTCTCCCCTCCTGTCTCCCCTCCTGTCTCCCCTCCTGTCTCCCCTCCTGTCTCCCCTCCTGTCTCCCCTCCTGTCTCCCCTCCTGTCTCCCCTCCTGTCTCCCCTCCTGTCTCCCCTCCTGTCTCCCCTCCTGTCTCCCCTCCTGTCTCCCCTCCTGTCTCCCCTCCTGTCTCCCCTCCTGTCTCCCCTCCTGTCTCCCCTCCTGTCTCCCCTCCTGTCTCCCCTCCTGTCTCCCCTCCTGTCTCCCCTCCTGTCTCCCCTCCTGTCTCACCTCCCGTCTCATCCTTCCGTCTCACCTCCGGTCTCCCCTCCCGTCTCACCTCCGGTCTCACCTTTCTGTCTCACCTCCTGTCTCACCCTTCTGACTCACCTCCTGTCTCACCTCCTGTCTCACCTCCTGTCTCACCCTTCCGTCTCACCTCCCATTCCCAAACACGCGACCTTGACATGATGTCCATGTCTCCTGTACGACACGTCATCACTCAGCTGTGGAGACGACCTCTGACCTCAGACAGGTTCTAAGAGCTGCACAGGCCAGTGTGACGACAGGAGACGCAGCTGAACAGCGTCGGCCATCAGTGAGCTGATAATTTACTCTCCTGCTGGGACGCCTTCTGATGATGATGTTATGGACAAACCCTTTCAGACTTCTTACAGGCAGCTGCACACTGAGCGACCTCTGGGATGACTGTAAGTCACTTCCTCCTGGTGTTAGGGTGACGCCCTCCTCGTGCCTTACACGCCATCACAGTTTTTATGTGGATGCTAACACGAGTTCTGCTTCACATACATGCAGCTGTTGGTGTGAAATAGTCCAGATAAAACTAGACTTTTCTCTTCACTCACCGTGTGTGTGTGTGTGTGTGTGTGTGTGCTGGTTGGACATGTTTGAACCAAGGAAAAAATTTCAGTTAGACAACAAAGAGGTGATAAAACACACACGTGTGATGGAACGAGCTGATGACATGTTCCTGTTTGTGTAATGACGTGAACACATGTTGAAGGAATGCGGCGGGAGCAGAGTTTGACACCTGAAGGTGGAGCAGCTGACCTCCAGCTGCCCATCTGCAGAGGAAAACCTGGAGGCTCAGACAGGAAACGCAGGTCTGATGGAGGCGATTAGCGATGAAGCATAAACGAGGGGTTTATGCCTCATACGGCCTTTTAGTTTGGGACACGGGCGAAACTAAAAACTCAAAATACATTTCAAATAAATGTAAAAACCCAGAGATGGTTTCTGTCTTCTTCAAGTGTTCATTTTTATCCTCAGGTTAGTTTTCATTGTTTACTGCTGTTTAAGAGGACGAGAAAATTTAGACCTTGTTTTCAAATGAATTGTTCTGTTGCAACATTAACATGTAAATATAAACATGCAATGTGAGTTTGCTCACCTGCAGTCGCACTGCATGTTCCTGTTTCCTCTTCATGTCGTTGATGTACCAGGCAACTGCCGTCATGGTAATGATGGCGTCCTCCACGACCTCATATCCGGGCTCACTCTTGTCGAAGTGCTTAGAAAGTTCCTGAAAAGAGGCGAAACGTGTCTGTAAACGCGCTGCTGTAGCTTGTTTGTGTGAGAAAGGGTTTACAAAATCACCTCCTGACCTCTGACCTTTCAAAGTCAAACTCATTTTGTGGTTAAATCATGACACTGTACACGTGAAGGTAGAACTTTGGCTGAGGAACAATTGTTTGACTATTTGCCCGATGTGGGAATTCTGGGAATTTTTTTCTGACTTTGACCTAAATTTAACAGTTTGAAAAAACAAAATCCGGACGAATCCTCCAAAGTCGGCCAGCCGCTAAGAGACTGACAGACATGACTGTTGTTGGAGAGAAACGGTGTAACCAGCTTGGCGGCTGACGCAGCACGAGAGAAGCAGGAGCAGCTGAGGATTATGGGAAAATGCCAGAACAGCTCCAAACACACGTGTGAGCGGTGTTTGAAGTGGCCGCTCGCAGTGGGAGCGGATCTCACAGGTGGTCCTGGACTGGAACCGGTGACGGACGTTTACTAGGAACAGCTGCCTGACTGTGTGCCAGCCAGTCAACGTGTCACAGATAGAATTCCATAAACTGTGTTACTATGGAAACCCAGCACACCAGACCAGGTTCTGAGAATGTTTGTGGATTATTTAACAGAACTATGAGGCCAAAAGTTGTTTTTGCCCATTTTTCACAAGTTAAATTCAAAAATTTAAGACTTTTCATGAACACTGCAGATTTGTTAAAAGCCATGTTAGTGATCGGGACCAGGTTCTGAGAGAGGATGGGCTGAGGTTCAGCACGCAGACGTGAGCCACAGCACGCCATCCTTAGAGTCAGAGAGTGACTCCGCCTCCTCCTGCTGACACTAAACAGACGTGTTGCCTGGAAACCAAAGTTCCTCCAGGAATCGGTCCACTGCACTGAGAATGAGTACTACCCACGTGAAGTATTCCAGGTGCTTCACATAGTACTGAAAGTGATGCTATTTGACGTAGTGGATGTAGTATTTGGAGCATTACCTGTAGTAACAGGTGGTATTTGAGGATCCTCTGCACCGGTTTGAGCAGGTACGTCTCCAGCGGCAACGAGTGGTTCAGAGTCGTCTGTCTCTCCTGGAAAAATCGAACCAGACTTTTGTTCTTCATACACTCTCTCAACACCGTTACCGAACTGTGGAGAGGGGAGGGGAGAGAGGGAGAGAATAAGTCAAATCAGTACTACATGAAAGACCAAATCATTATCTTTGGATTGTACTTGTTACCTACTCAAAGTGCTGACAGATGAGAGATGACATGTTTTGATATCACATCAGCATCACGTGTCCTGTCACATGATGGTCACATGTTATCAGGGTGTGTGCTGATGCGACGCTACAGAGAGAACGTCAGGAGAGTTTCCTGTCACGCTGCACGACACCTAAACCCTTTGAACTTAACCAAACCAAACCAAACCAAACCAAACCACAACGTTGTCACAACATTTAGCTGACAACTGGAACGTAAATCTACTTTATGGTCGTATCAGGATGTTCGGTGTCTTCTGAAGCCAAAACCTCCAACAGAAGGAAACAGAATCAGTTTCGGATTTGTGACAAACGTCTGTTTATGTTCCGAATCATCCTCACACACGAACGAACCGCAGGCGCCCGGTGCGATTACAAGCATGGATGGAGGGGAAGCGCTCAGCCGTCGACTCCCCGGACAAATGTTTATCTCGGCGTGACGGCAGGGGGAGCGCAAGCTAACAAGGAGGAGAGAAACATGAGGATGGAGCAGCAGGAGGTGAGGAGGGAATCCTCTGACGGACACCCATCACTGTGCCGGGGACGGAGGGATGGAAGCGGAGGATGAAAGGATGGATGGAGATTACGACGGCTGTTTAGATCTTTGACAGTCACTCATTACACGTCGAAGGAGGAAGAGAGGGGAGGAGCCACAGAGGAGAGAGAGGAGGTCCAGAGAGAAAGACAGGAGCGTGTCCTGGTGATGGAGGAGAACTGAAGAGGAGGAGACGGGGGACAGAGGAGGACCTGCTCAACAGCTAAGTCAGCCGACCTGAACAGGAAGCAGAAGAATGTCGGACAGGCGGCGAGAGGGGAAGTCAAGGTAACGATGGGGTGTGTCCTGCAGATAGATGTTAATCAGGGGAGCAGCGATGTGTTCAGCAGAAATAAAGAAACAGGACTCGAACTCGCGCACGCTGTCTTTCATGAACGGCAAGAACATGTTACACCACTGCAGCACCACGTCCTCACCACATCTTCATGGTGGCGTTTCAGCACCCTGAGCGGCAGGTCATGACTTCCTGTCTCTAAAGGACGCAAACCACCATCCAAAACCCCCAAACACTCATGGTAGCAACATGATAAACAATACAACCTACAGGTGACTGACGGATTGATCCTCAGATTAACTGTTAACAGATCCATAACCAGGAAACAACCAGGAAACAAGAGAATAACCAGAAGAAACAACCAGATGACAACCAGGAAATAACGGGAAACAACCAGGAAACAACCAGATGACCAGAGGAAACAACCAGATGACAACCAGGAAATAACAGCAAACAACCAGGAAACAACCAGATGACAACCAGGAAATAGCAGGAAACAACCAGGAAACAACCAGATGACAACCAAGAAATAACGGGAAACAACCAAGAAACAAGCAGATAACCAGAGAAAACAACCAGATGACAACCAGGAAATAACAGCAAACAACCAGGCAACAAGAGGATAACCAGAGGAAACAACCAGATGACAACCATGAAATAACGGGAAACAACCAGGAAACAAGCAGATAACTAGAGGAAACAACCAGATGACAACCAGGAAATAACAGCAAACAACCAGGAAACAAGAGGATAACCAGAGGAAACAACCAGATGACAACCAGGAAATAACAGGAAACAACCAGAGGGCAACCAGGAAATAACAGCAAACAACCAGGAAACAAGAGGATAACCAGAGGAAACAACCACATGACAACCAGGAAATAACAGCAAACAACCAGGAAACAAGAGGATGACCAGAGGAAACAACCAAATGATAACCAGGAAATAACGGCAAACAACCAGGAAATAACAGAAAATAACTAGGTCACAACCAGACAACAACAAGAAAAAAAGACAGTAACACCCAGGACAATATGAGGAAACAACCAGACAACAAGAGGAAAGAACATAGTAACAACCAGATAACAGGAAACAACTAGGTAATACTGATGAAGCAACAAAATTACAAACAGGATATAAAGAGATAACAACAAGAAACAAACAGATAACAATATGAAACAAACAACCAGGATACAACTAAGAACAACCAAATAACAACCAAGAAACAATTATGTAAAAACAGGAACAAAAAGGTAACAAAAAGGAAACAACAGGAAACAACAGGAAACAGCTAGTTAACCATAGGAAATAACTAGGGAACAATGAGGAAGCAACAAAATTATAAAAAGGAAACAGATAACAAAAAAGAAACAACCAGGTAACAATAGGAAACGAACGACTAGTCAACAACCAGAAAACATCAGATAAGAAACAAGTGACATGTAGTCAATTACTTAATTAAAAAGTAATATTTTTTATTAGTATTTAGTACGACGAATTCCACTCTTACCAAACTAATTTCTCAACGTGACATCTTTGTATGACTTTGTGCACTTTGTTCACTGCTTGTGGTCGACTGAAATGTTTCAAACATGGACACTGATGACATGAAGTTCTAAATTACTAAAACATGGATTCTGTATTCAACCCAACACGTTCACATTAATGGGACTGGTCACTGATTCTTGTGGCTCAGAAGCAGAAAAACTGCTGTAGACTGAGACAAATCTGTGAAGGTTCAAGTATCCTGACCAGCTGACCTTAACTCCACATTTTACTGTAGATGTGATCGAGTCATGTACGACAGCAGCAAAGCTGTAATCTGTTTGACTTCAGCCTCAGATCAACGCCGAATGAAGAATTTAAAGCATATGTCAGGGATGAAAAACCAGAGACGGTGCTTGGAAAGAGTCCCAGGAAGTCAGAAAACAAGCCTGAGGTGCCTCTTCCAGCAGCACATGGACACGCAGGGCTCCCCGCCTTTTGTCCCTATTGTCACCACATTGTCCACCAATCAGAGGCAACGTCACACCAGCCTGCACTCAGTCAGAGACAAGTTAAATGTGATGGACGACTCAGTTGTGTCACCGCGGTCAAAGGTATGTGGACACACTTCTGAGCGCAAACATTTCATGCATCGTTAACAGCCTCCGATTGGACCGACTCTCCAAAAACTGAACGACAAACGGATTGACAGTAAATCATCAGAAGGAGGAGGAGGAGGAGGTCATTTTTCTGGAGTTCGCAGTAAATCACATGTAGTCGAACATTCCATCGTGATCTGTTTGGAGGAAGCAAAGAAGAAGTCGCCGAGCCGAGTTCAGTGTTGGCACCCTGCTACAAATCACAGGAACATGCAGATTACAGAACGTCCGTCTTAACTTCTGGCCGTCCAAACACTTTCTTCTTCAAAGGAAGGAAAGTGGAGCACGGCAGAGTTATTCCACTCAAACAAACAGAGCAGGGTCACACTTCTGCAGCAGAGAGGCTCAATCCATTTCTCCAGACACGCTCCTTTAAAGGGTGTCGAATCTGAATAAAATTCTGACCCTTTTGTTCAGCCACAAACATTCAGGGTTTAGTTTCCGACTGCTGCTCACAGCATTCCATAAATGTTCCTCTAACCGGTCACAACAGCAAGAGCCCCAAATCCAGCATCCACAATGTGCTCACAACAGCTATTCCTCATGGTGGTTACGTCCAGTTGCTTTTGTGAGGTGAGGAAGGGGGTTCGGCTCCAGGATCAGGAAGACCCAGGCTGCAAACATTTCAAAAGAAGATGGCAGGGAGCATTTTTGAATCTCAAAAATGTCATCAGATTGGACGTTCAGCCCTGGGCTGACCCACATTGGTGAGGTGAAGAGAAACGGTCAGAGACATTTCAGAACATTCATCACGGGTCTACATCAGCACACTCAGAACAGCATTAGACTGGAGGAACTTGCCTAACCTGGTACAGAAAGCACCTACACAAGGTTGTTTGATGCAGAATCAAATATATCCCAAAATACCCACACAGGTTGCTTTAAGTTAAATTCATTGATTTCCCACGGGGATTAATAAAGTCACGTCTACCTCTATCCATCTATCTTCTGGCGTACGCCAAAAATCGAAAACGGACTCCCTCAAAGTCGATAGAGGGAACTTTTTTTTCAATGTTCTTGTGAACATTGAACATTGACACAGAGGGACCTACACCGCAGTTACACCACAGTTCAGTTACACCACAGTGGGGCGTAACAAGCTAGTTATATTGTTATCTATCCCTTCTGTAACAAAACACTTTGACTGCAGCAGCTGTCTCAAACCCTCTGAGGCCAACAGTTAATGTCACTTTACCGGCCGCCCGCTTCACGATTTATTACGCTGAGACAAAGCAAGAAACAAAACAGAAAACGTTCTGCTCCAAGCACACACGTCCGCGTTCCTGCACTGTTTTTTCTGCTCTGATGCACATCGACAAACCCGACAAAGACTCTCGTCTTCGCTTCCCAGCCGAGGAGCTCAGAAAGCTGCGATCCAGCACATTTCCCTCCAAATCTGACCCCGGTGGAAAACGGCTGGCGATCGCGTTTCTGTCTCACTGCAAATTCGCTTTCCAGCGGGCGCTGCACGTTTGCAGAGTGCCACTTCATGCTCTCGTCTCACTCTGCTGCTTTTGGGTGGGTGTTTGTTTGGCCACAAGGAGGTTGTGGATTTGTGCGTTTCTGGCCTCCTCTCCTGATGAGCAGCCAACACACTGAGCTATGAAAGGCTGGAGAGGCAGCGAGCGATGACCTACTTCTTTTTATTGCAGGTTCATGGATCTTTAAGGGGCGACAAGGAGGGTCCACACAGACACGGATCCATGTCGACACAGGCTTTTACTGTGTGCACGAGTAACCGTTTAAGTGCGTTAATGTACAGATGTGCACACGGGCATCTGGGCAGCCGTCCAGTCGGTCCAAACATCTGTCTGACGGCCCGATGGAGGGGTATACGATTAGCAGGGATTCTGTCGACACAGAACAAAAGCCAGGCAAAGAGGGAATGACGGCTGTTACATCTGGAGGAGAAACAGTTCAAACATTACGCGACAGCCGTGTTTGGAAACCTTCCAGGAGCGCTCACGTTGCTGTTTCAGCCACCCGAGTTCACTGTGAGCCTCCCTCTCACCGATCGCTGGATGCGTTGCAGAAAAACGGCACAAAGGAAGCACGCAGCCATCGTGGAACCTTGTTCTCCCCGCTTTCTATCTGTACTATTTTAACATTTAAATCTCAATATTGTTTTATTGTGAAAGACCACGACAAGACCTTTAACCCTGTGACATCCGGCCAAAACGTCTCTGATATGACGCCGATGTTGGCTCGCCGCTGCTGCACGAACATGGAGGACATGAAAGCAGAAAGAGCCGGTGGAGAACAGCCCATCCTCGCACATTTAGGAGAGAGAGAAACAAATGCACACCCATTAGGAAACACAGGTGTAGTACTGCCACGGAGATGTACTCACTTAGGGTAGTTCATGCAGTAGAGCGTGTAGATGTCAAAGGCTTCACTCTGAAAAGGAGGAGAGAACAGCGTTAATGTGAGAGAGGACGAGAACGTCCTTCTCTTCAGTCACGGATAATTGACTGTTGGTGTTGAAAATAAGAGTGAGAGGAACACGCGTGTCAAGCAGCGTTCATTTTGCCAGCTGATTTTGTTTTAGTTTAGTTTTAGTCAATGAAATCTGCGCCTTCAGGTGTGCTTTACGGTTGCCGGTGTTCTTCCCGTGTACCATGTGACCACAGGGCGTCTCTTCAGACGTCACCGTGCGCTGCGTTTTGTTTTCTGATGGACTGAAGTCAAATGTGTCCATATATCGACTCTTCCCAGCGAGCCCCTGATCTCTTGGATCTCTCTCTAACGTTCTTTATGTCATGGTGGTAAACGTGACGTGATCCAACCAGTGACAGGCGAGCACGCATGTCCTGACAGAGACGAGCCAGCCGGCGTAAATGTGCCGTATCTGAACGTCCGACAGCCCACCACAATTAACCGTTTAGTCTTGTCTCGTCAACGAAAACACAAAATACATTTTGTCATAGTTTTTACTACGAAAGATCGATTTCTTCAGATTTCTTTAAGGTTCTTTAATGGACGGATTAAAGGGGTGTTGGTCTGTCATGCAGCTGCATGGTTGGAGGCTCCGGTTTTAACTGGTGGCCCTCATGTTTTCTGTCAACTAAAAGCCTCTCACACACACTCGGAGGCGCACTGTACTCACCCTCTCCACGAAGCACTCTGCGATGGCGGCGGCATCAGGACTCCTCTCTAAATCCTCCAGGAGGTCACTGAGGAGACACACCACATGTCAGATTCAGTTTTCTTCTTCTACTCTCAAACGATGTAGCCACAAGTATACAGACCCCTAAACGCCGCAGCTGTGAGCGGCTGCCGTTTAGTTCTCGATCTTGTCAGGAACGTTGAGTGTTATTTTGAAAATCAAACAGGTTCTGTGTTCCTGTTTCTGACTTCCTGCCCGACTCGACCTGCTCTGAGCAGCCGCTTCAGAAACGTTGGATAGAATGGTCGGAACGTGACGCAGACGTGCTCGGTGGAACCGAGACCCCCGAGCAGCCGAAAGTGGTTATTACACATCGTGCAGCGGGAAGACGACACACAGACCCTGACCGGGACTCGGTTCCACTTCCTGGAACAGATCTTTGCTGCGAGGCAGGAACTCAGGCCGAATGTTTGTCAACTGGAAAGAGGAGCGGAGGTTGAGGGTTGAATTCCTCCTGAGGAAACCAATAAGTCTGACAAGTCTGAGCACTTGAGGAAGAGGAGGACGCAGACAGAGAAGGTTACTGACTGAAGGGTCAACCAAGACATCAGTCCAAGCAAGAAAAGACAAAGAAACAACAGAAAAAGGCCGAGGACAGCGGGAGCACACGAGGGAGGGCAGATTAACGAGACACAGGTGCCCCCGAAAAAACCCCACAGTGGTGACAATTTAAAAACACGACACACAGAGAAAGAGCCTACGGAATAAAACAGGAGTAACAAACTGGAGCCCAAACCACGACAAGTTTACTAAATAGAACTAAACATGATAACAGAACCAAACCAAAAGGAGCCGGAACAAATGAGGCCCCATGAGAGAAAACGACCAAACGAGAACTTAATGGCCCAAACAGAGTCTACAGAACCAGAACCAAACAGCATGAACAACAATGGTTGATCTTGCTGCCCCCCTGTTCTTTTGGTGGGCTCTGTTCGATCTGGAACGTTGTCCGACGTCCTGCAGAACCTCTCCAACCGGACCCTGTAGGTCAAAATGGCTGCTCGGCGTCAGCAGTGAGCGCTTGAGGAGGTGGCCTGAGAACCGTTACATTGCTTTGCCTCATCCAGGTTGTGGGGATCAATGAATGAGCCCCTTTGGCCCCGCCCTGTCTCCACCTGCAGCCGGAGCGAGGCGGAGCTAACCTGCTCTGTCACCTTCTGATTTTTAAACTAGTCTACTATTTGCTGCACAGTGTCCAGTTCTAACATTGGAGTCATTCAGCCACACATGTTTGAACCAGGTGCAGATTCCCAGGAGGAAGAGGCGAAGAGAAGAGCTTCCTTTCTAAAATGTTAAGCCCCGCCTCCACGAGTCATCAGGATTGGTCCCTTAGATTTTCTTCCTAAAAGAGCCAGGATGCCCGTTTTTTTTGGAGGCTGTGATTGGTAGGTTGAAAGCAGAAATCTTATTTCAGTCATGATGTCGGTTATTGTACATAAAAACATCCGAATGGACACATTAACAAGCTCAAGAAGCAGATGTTCATGGGAGGCGGCCTGTGAGATGTGCTTCTGTTAGTTAAACGTGTGAAAGGTCCAGCTGATTTCGGTGGGACTTCATCTGCTGAAGGAGCTCTTGTTTGTCCAACAGTTGGAGGACAGTCACATGTCATCATGTTTGTTTTGCTGCGTGTCACAGACCACAGTTTTCTGACTGTTGTGTGTGACATCGGTGTCATCCCTGAGGTAACGCGGCCAAATAATGAGGAGCTACAGGTGAGTGTGACCAGCTACCACGTTATTACCACACGCACATACACGCACACAAACACATGCACACACCCACGCATACACGCATACACGCATACACGCACATACACGCACACGCGCATACACACGCACACACACTGTGGCGTCAGGCCTCATTTCAAGAACAGCTAACATCATTCGTGTGGGATTGTGGGAAAGGAAGAGGGATTTTTTTTTTAAGTCAGTGACCACGGGGGGGGGGGGTAGTGAAAACAGAGAGAGAGAGAGAGGGAGAGAGAGAGACAGACAGACAGAGAGAGAGAGAGAGAGAGAGAGATAAGGGAGAGAGAGAGAGAGGGAGAGAGAGAGAAAATTCTCTGGTTCGTTTGAGGTTTATGAAATATCTGAGCCCAAACCAGCCTAATGTGAGCTCTGCGGATTAAAACACAGAGTGTCACGTGCACACACCTGAACGACACGGACCCAAACACAACAAGTACAATGATACAGGCTAAAGGATGCTTTTAATTTGGAGGGGTACATTATGGTCTAATACGGGAGGATGGGGGGGGTGTTAAAATATATATTTAACAGAAGCAGATCACTTCCTGCCGGAGTTGTTATTGTTGTTTATGTCTCTGTTGGGGGTGAAAACCAATAACATAAAAGAGGCCAAAATGGAAAAAACGGTGACATCATGTCTCATTTTTCTGTTAAATTAAAAAACCGCCGGCTGGTTCCATTTTTTTTATATGACTCAGGTTTCATTTGGATGGATTTTACTTGTGTATTATCATCTTTTACTCATGTATTTTACTTTATTCTGTTTTTGGCTCTTTTGTTGATTCTAATTCAGATGTTTACACTCATTTTAAATGGTTTAAATGTTGTTTCATTATTTTACATATCTATCAGTTTTAATTGGCTCTAATTATTGAGGTTTTATTCTCGGTTTGGATGGTTGTGATTCGCCTGGCACATTAAATGAAATGTGCTTCACAAATAAAGTCTATTACTTTTGATTTAGTGTCCGTTCTTTTTTGTCTTTGTTGGATTAAAGAAGGTGATTTTTAACACCCTCCCCCTCGGCGCCCTCATACTTCAGCTGCGCTTTTTAATCGTCTCATTTTTCCTCTGGTGGGGTTTTAGCTGTTAAATACACAAACCTGAGCCTGACCCACGTGACGACCCCCGACCTCCGACCCCCAAACACCCCAGGTCTGGTTTTCATCCTTTCTTTAACCGAGTGATAGACAGCGGCCGACGAAATATGCTGCTCCGCTACGCCGAAGATGGATGGAGGAGGAGGAGGAGATGAGTTACATAAGAGAAACATGAAGAAATGCAGAAATCGCTTTTATCAGCTGGGAGGTGCAAACATTCTCACATGAGCCAGAAAAGTCTCCGTTTCTCAATTCTGAGGCTTCGAAACAGTCAGAAAAATAACATTTTCTAAGAAAAACGCTGTTTATCAAATAAATATGAAAGGTGAAAATACCTGAATCGGAAAGAAAAATGATACTGAAGTCATGAACATCATCGAGAAGTTTTTCATGTGTTTCATGATCATTTTGTCTTCTGAGATCAGACTTTCAAATGTGTCAAACGTGTGATTTGACTCATAAATTTACAAGGAAATTCTTTCTGAACAAAGGAGTAAATCTATATATAAACTATTTAAAAGGGTAAACTTTTAAAAAATAAACTTTGACTTTAATGTGAAATTACATTTAAGACATTTAAAATAAAATAAATAATTTTTAGAATAAAGTCATACATTTACAAGAATAAAGTCTTAACTTTGCAGGATATTTTTGTGTAAATAAACAAAACAGGCAGGTCGTTGGACAGCCTCCAAAAAGAGGCCATTTCCTCCAAGTCCGTGTGGTCGTTTCTTCAGAATAAACACAGTTTGCCACAAATTCTCGTCCCGGCCGTATTTATCAAGTCTGTTCTTTCATTTACAAATATATTTTCAGATTTTCTGAGACTTTTCTGCTTTTTACCCACAACTGCTATTCAATGCAGTACTTTTACTATAAAATTAATCTGACTCAGACTCCTTCTCTGCTCCTGTAAATGTCCATATCCTTACACTAATTTTACTTCTTCCCCGGAGTCGTTGTGCTTTACCATCCTGCAGGTTTTTCTAGGTCGCGGTGGGAGCTGCTGCTGTGGTCCTGCCTGATGCCCCCTGGCCACATTAGGAAAGGAGATCCTGGGACTCAGATCCTGGTCTGGATTACCCAGACTAGCTCATGGATCACAATGACTTCTGGACCAACATACTGTACCCACAGTGCATCTGGATTTATAGACTCATATGAACTCCAACATTCTAAGTAAACTGTTACTGTCATGTTGTTGTATTCTGTACAAGTGACATCTTTTGCACGTTTGTCCGCATGATGTCATAACCTGTTAGTTTAGCTTCTGTATGTTAGCATGGCAGGGGGTAATATCCAGAACGCAAACAAAAATTCTCAACATTCTCTGAGATGAAAGTTGTAAATTTATGAGAAAAAATGATGCTAAATCCATTAAAATAAATCTTGTATCTTGAATATTCTCTGAAATTAATGTATTAAATTAAGGGAAAAAAAAACTCTGAATAATCTCTGAGATTAAAGTAATAAATTCACAAAAGAATTCCTCAATAAAAATGGAAAAAAAGGTTGGGAGGCGGAGCCATTGTTGTTACATATTGACACACACATATCTGAGGAATGTGCGTGTGTGTGTGTGTGTGTGTGTGTGTGTGTGTGGTCCCGAGTTGTGCAGATTATGCGGCGCTCAGATCGGGTTTCAGGTTCAGAGGTTAGAAACAAGTTTGGGTTATCGGTTGGAAGAATGTGTGATGTCAGCGAGGGTCCTCGCAGGGACAGCGGCGTCTCCGTGTGTGGGTGACATCATGCGGTAAGCATGCAGGGGGAGGGGCTAAAGGTCAAACGCTAAACGAGAGCGAGGGAGAAATGTGAGAACGCACACGGATACAAATCAAAGAAAGGAAAACAGAATCAAAACAGGAGTCTTCAGTGTGACTGAGCCTGGTGCATCATGGGTAAAACAGTGCGGCTGAATGAACTCGGCGTGATTTCATCGTCACGCCATCATCACACAGTTGCCTTTCATGTCGTTTCACAGCGGCTGTTTAAAGGGGGACGATGGCTACTGAGCGTGCTCAGTTCAGCTGTTAGCAGGATTGGTCATGGTGGAGGTATGCCGGCTGATGTAGCCGCTCTGGGCTTGTTATGTCTATGCATCTGTCTGTGTGTGTGTGTGTGTGTGTGTGTGTGTGTGTGTGAGAACCGGGACGAGGGAAGGTTTTTTTTCTTGTTTTCTCTCCGTCCTCGGACAAAGAAAGAGAGAAACCAGGTCAAATGTTTTAGACAACCTCTGTACGACCGGGGGTGGGGGAGGGGCTTTCTGGGAGTTATTACTGACTCGTTAGAACTATTTAACTTTTAACTGAACTAAAATCTAATTGAGTGAGTGCAGAGAGAGAGAGAGAGAGAGAGAGTGTGTGTGTGTGTGTGCGTCTCACATTCTCACACAATATTTCCCATGAGAAGCAGGGGCAGGAAGCCTGGAGGGATGACAACTGTGTTTGGCTGTTTGAGTGTGTGTGTTGGCGCAGGCAAACACAAAGAAAGTGAAGTGTGAAGGCGGGGAGGGTGTGTTGCTTTACGACTTCGGGAGGAAGCTGTTAGAGTAAGTCACCCACAGACGACCAAACGTCCGTGTTGGTTGTGACGCCGCGGCCGTAGAGTCGCTGATTCTCTCTGATATGATGGAACCAGGTGAAACGGAGATCGACACCCCGACGACGTTCGCGGAGGGAGAAACCGGCTAACCAAGTTCACTACGCTTAGATCCCGCCATGGGATACACGTGATGCATGGAACTAGAAACACCCATGATGCACTGCTGCAGAGAGGCTCTCTGTCTCTGAGCGTGCGAGGCAGGGCGGAGCAGGACCGCGTGAAACCTGAAGAATCTGCTTCTGACACGTGAGCTCGGCAGCTGCCGCGGCTGCAGGCTTCTCGTCGTGCGTTCTGCTCCCGGGGTCAAAGTGAGCCGGCCAGGCGAGCGAGCACTTCCTGCTCACATCCTGCGTCTTTCATCCACCTCAATTGGCTTTCTGGGCCCGAGCTCGGGGGCCCGTGGAACCCACTCCCAACGGTGCTCATCCATGATACAAACAACGCAAACCTAACTTACAAAAACATCGCCTAATAAAGTGAAAATAATGAACATCTGATTAACTGAAGCCCGTTAGACAAGGAAAACTGCTCGTCACTGATGTTTGTTCAATCAGTTATGTGACGATATAACAACGGGTGGAAACATTGCAATGTGCTTGTGATTGGACAAATGAGGGTGTTTGGGCGGGAGCTTGATACTGCACAGACCCTGACAACAATTCACGGCACCAGAACAAGATGGCAGCGCTCGTATCCAGAATATTTTGGCTTCATTTTTGCACAAGAAGGAGAGACATGTTTATGTTAAAAGTCAGGACACACATCAGGAGGCAGAGAAGGAGAGGTGTGTGTGTTTCTGTTACCTGTTGAACTCGTAGATGTCCTCTATGTTGCAGAACAGAGTGCTGACCTGCTCCGGTTTCAGCGGCAAAGCGCCGCAGTCGATGATGCAGCCGAGATAATCCTGCAGAGAGAAACGTGACAAAGGTCGTCACAGCTGAGTTTTAACAGGAAACACCACAGTTCCTAATGCTGAAGATCTGAAGATTTCAGCTTTCACTATTTACACTGATTTTTCCTCACACCAGTCAGTCAGCCTGAACTCTCATGACCACATTAAAGGAAGAGTTCACCCAAAAATGACCAGAGAGACGTCCTGATCTCTGCAGACTTTCCACCAAATCTCATCACCTTCAATTTTGAAGGGTGTGAACAGCATATTTTCAAATCAATTTGGGATTTCAGGGCTTCCGTAGACTTGGATTACACTGAATGAGCTCTATGGACCCATTTTTATTTATTTATTTATTTATTTTTTGTAAAATAAAAACCATAAGAGCATAAGAGTGTTCATTTTCTTCTTTTTGAATCTCATTTCTTGGTTGAACTGTTCCTTTAACACGTCCGGCTTGTTAACACCTTCCAGAAAATGTGTCACATTCAATCTTTGCCATCCATCTAACGGTGTGAACAGGAAACTACATGTGCTGTCAGAGATGGTGGCACCAGTCAGGAAGCCACAGAAGAAAAAAAAAAAAAACAGGAAGTGCAGAGAACCTGAAGCTGAATATCAGACTCACTCTGAGTTTTTCAATAATTTGCTTACGTCATCGATGAGAGGGTTAAAACATGTCATCATGTTTACATTTGCTCACATAAATCTGAGCCTTTATGATAAAATTAGGATGGCAGGGCGGAGCTGGGGAGGACATGTTGATTGAATTTGAATGAAAACATGGCAGCACTGTCAGTGTTTAGGATTCCGCTTGCTAATAAATACCGGCGCATCATCAGCGAATGTGATGAGGATCGTAACATTAATTTTAAAAAAGCTAATTTTTCAATAGTTTTTCTGATTGGTTTGACCGATGCCATAGCAACTCACATCAGATCAGGTTGTGGTTCTTCCCTTCTCCGTCCACAATGACACCGTTTACAAGGTCAAGTGAACACTGAGCCGAGAAGCACAGAAACACCAGACTGTGCTTTTACTTTCAAAGATAATTTTCATTTCCTGTGGAACACATCAAATATTTACAGGCGTTCTACTGTGTCACTTAAATTATATGTATAATTCAATTATGTACTATTTAAGTACAGTATGAAGGTACTTTAATTGACTGTTTGCACTGTCCTCTCCTTTATATTCGCACTTCAAAACATTTTGTAGGTAAATATTGTACTTTTAACTTGACTTCACTTATTTAATAACTTTGAGCAGGTTCAAAATATCAACACAAACTACAGTATACATTATTTTGAATTTTACAGCTTCACTTCTGACAGAATGAGTTTTAAATGGCAGTTAATCGGAGATTAAAAAAAAAAAGTGATAACAACAGAAAGATTCTGATTCTGTTGTTTTCTGAAATGATTTTGTGCATCACAAACATGATAATTTGTCCTGAATGTAAACATGTTCTTATGCTTCACATCTTCCTGCCAGCTGGTTTCAAACTGGAGTCACATGATCATGCATCAGTCAGTCATGTTGTAATGGAAACTTTAATGGACAAAAATGCATCATCCAATCCTGTCTCAGAGCACATGAGGTCATTTCCTGTGGGAGCTGGTAATTAGATAAGAGTGGAGCGGAGTCAGGGGGCGAGAGACATGGGGACAGACTGGGTGAGAGAGAGAGACGAGATCACAGCAGAGAAACCACGAAGACGGTTTAAATATGATACGTCAGCACAAACGGTGACTGAAGGGAACCGAACAGGACGACACCGAAACCCAAAACCTGCCAGAGACGGAAGAGAACCTCACAGGAGCAACATGACATAATTGGATTTTCTCAAACTTTATGCCTGTAATATCGTGTCAAATTTGTCCATCCAAGCATTGTTTCTTTTTTATTATCTATTTTATGTTATTTAATTCAGTTTAATTTAATTTTCTTTCATGTTTAAACATTCATTTTACGTCGTTGTTATGCTGTTGTAAAGCCCTTTGTGACTTGTTTTGAAAGGTGCTCTACAACTAAAGTTTATGATTATTATTATCAAAACATCACTATTTTTGTAGGCATTGAATGAAGTTAGAAATTCCAATATCACGAACACTTCTGGCAGAGTTGGCGGTTTTGAATTCAGCTGCAGTGCGACAGACTGACCAGAGGTCAGTGGAGACGCTGGCTAACCATCCGCGTCCCGGGCAGCCAAAAGCTAAACACAGCTGCAGTTTCAGGGTTTGCACCAGAAGAGGGCATCAGCTCGGAGCTGGCTACAGCTGAGCTGTAACATTAGCTAGCTACATTAGCGTTGTTTACTAGCCTCGCGACTCCGAGTAGCTACGCGCTTCCTCCCGCGCAGGGATACGTGAAGAAAGTAGTTCGTCACGACCCCTCTGTGTAACTGGTTCAGTATCTGCAGAGATTTTAGTGACGCGTCGTCTGGTTCCATCACATCGGACAGAAATCGGACGTCTCCAGAACGGTGACGGCGAACGGAACCGCAGGAGGAGGAGGGAAGGTTTCGTTCTGGGCCGACCTGGTCCTTTCACTCACCCTCCGATTGTCTCCGCTCTCAAAGAAAAATGGAAGAGGAGACAAAAATAAAGATTTGTTTTCTGTCAGAAAACGTGCAGTGAGAATGGAAACCAAAGTGCACTGACCCCAACGCGATATTAACGTTTACACAACGTGTTTATTTTCTTCTTCTTCTGCTGTGTGTGTGTGTGAGTGCGTAATGAGAGGCCTTGGCCACAGTCATCACCTTTTAAAGGCAACACACACACACACACACACACACACACACACACACACACAGGAGGCCCAGGAGGGAGAGAGAGAGAGAAAAATGAGAGCAAGAGAAGAAGAAGACAGTAGGAATGAGGAGGAGGAGGAGGAGGAGGAGGAGCCGTGTCACCTCCTCCCCCCTCAGTTTCCTGTCCCACTTGGCTGTGGGTCAGCATGTTCGCTCCAACATCGACGTTTTCTCTCTCCAGTTCCCCCGACGGCGCCCCCCCCCCCCTCCTCGACTTGTTATTGTTCTCACACACACACACACACAGCCCCATTACGGTTGCTAGTTCAGATTCCGAGCGAGCGTGACATCATGTAGCCTCAATTAAAACCAGACGGCAGCGAGAAGCTCGAACACAGAGCAGGAACGAAGGAAACACAGGGGCTTTGTGGGGCTTTTGCTCTTCACCGTGTTTGTCATCGGGGTCACGAGAGTCACAAACACTGATACGCCGTCGGCGTGTGACCTCTGACCTCCACTGAAAACAGAGGAGAGCACTGGGAGGATTAACCAACGAAGATGAGCAACGAGGCAATGAGAGAGACGACGCTGACAGATAGTTGACACACGGCCCAGGGTGTGTGTGTGTGTGTTTGTGTGTGTGTGTGTGTGTAGAGGCACGCACACACACACACACACTGTTGGTGCACCTGGACAACTGAAAGACAAACCTGTGTGTTCAATTCCGAACTCCACTGAGGAAAGTTCATTTTTAAGTCAAAGCAGAAGCCTTGACCTTGTATGAAGATGATGTCCAAC
>KV751370.1:978056-988315 GCA_001698575.1 Mola mola | reverse complement strand
TGTGCGTGTGTGCCTGTGCGTGTGTGTGTCCTGTGTGTGTGTGTGTGCATGTATGTGTGTGTGTGTGTGCGTGTGTGTATGCGTGTGTGCGTGTGTGTGTGTATGTCTGCGTGTCTGTGTATGTGTATGTCTGCGTGTCTGCGTGCCTGTGTGTGTGTGCGTGTGCGCCTGTGTGTGTGTGTGTGTGTGTCTGTCTGCGTGTGTGTGTGTGTGCGTGCGTGCGTGCGTGCGTGTGTGTGTCTGTCTGCGTGAGTGTGTGTGTGTGTGTGTGTGTGTGTCCTGTGTGTGTGCGCTTGTATGTGTGTGCCTGTGTGAGTGTGTGTGAGTGTGTGTGTGTATGTGTGTGCCTGTGCGTGTGTGTCCTGTGCGTGTGTGTCCTGTGTGTGTGCGTGCGTGTGTGTGTGTGTGTCTGTCTGCGTGAGTGTGTGTGTGTGTGTGTGTGTGTGTCCTGTGTGTGTGCGCTTGTATGTGTGTGCCTGTGTGAGTGTGTGTGAGTGTGTGTGTGTATGTGTGTGCCTGTGCGTGTGTGTCCTGTGCGTGTGTGTCCTGTGTGTGTGCGTGCGTGTGTGTGCGTGCGTGCGTGCGTGTGTGTGCCTGTGCGTGTGTGTGTCCTGTGTGTGTGTGTGTGCGTGTGTGTATGCGTGTGTGTGCGCGCGCGTGTATGCGTGTGTGTCCATGTATGTGTGTGTGTGTCCACTCTTCAGGAAGTCACAGCTGGGCAATGAATAATCGAGCGACTGTTGGAAGACGCGTGAATGTACAGATTTCACATGAATTCATTCATTCATTCATTCACTACCGCTTATCCCGTTAGGGGTCGCGGGGGGGGGGGCTGGAGCCTATCTCCGCATCTTGGGGGGAAGGCGGGGTCACCCTGGACAAGTCGTCAGTTCATCGCAGGGCTGACATATAGAGACAAACAACCATCCACACTCACATTCACACCTACGGGCAATTTAGAGTGACCAACTAACCTACCCCCAGTTTTGCATGTTGTTGGACTGTGGGAGGAAGTGCTAACCACTGCACCACTGTGCCGCCCCCTTCACATGAATTATTGTTGGGTATTGATGAGATTTTGAGTCCAGCTCGGCGGGAGATTAAATCACCTGTCAAATTGTTCGGAGGGAAGAGTTGGTTTTGCTTGGATGGATGTCAACCAAACAGGTTTAGTGAAACGATTCAAATCAATCAAAGGTTGTTTTTTTTACTAAATGAGACGGATGAAGGTGGAAAAAGGAGCGTCTGGCTGTTCCATCAGTGCCACAGAGGCCAGAGGGAGCACAGCGGGGGGTCAGGACTAAGGTTTCTCTGGTAATCCCACTATACTGTGACCTCACAGTGACCTTTGACCTCAAAAATGTAACCAGTTCACCCTCCAGTCCAAGTGCCAAATTTGACAATTCTGGAGATATTATATTGACAAGTGACGTCCACGTGAGGCTGCCGTGACCTTGACCTTTGACCTTGACCTTTGACCTCTAAAACGTGAACTCATTTAACATCTCAGTCAAAAGCACAAAACATGTAATTGACGGTGAATCGCCACAACCCTCGTAACTACGGATCGACTCTGCTGGGACTCGAACCCACAACCTGTCAACTTCCTTTTTTTCTTCTGTACACTGTTCGCTGATACAAAGATGGCTGACATGAGACAAAACACATGGCGGGCCCCCTGCAGGCCGGCTGAGGTAGGTGTCATAAGCCCCTCCGCCCCCATGTCAGCAGATTGGAACAAATCAAAAGTCAGAGTCACTTAAATGTTTCCCCGAGTCGGTTTATGTCGTTTAAGCTCGTTCTGGTCACGCTGAAATTTGTTCAAGTCTGTTTTCATTACTTATTGACAAACAAACTTTTATCTTGGTGAGTGGCTGCTGATTGGTTGACTGAAGCCCCGCCTCCTACCTGCGCTGCTCGGCGATCTCTGGCTGCCTCGCCGTGACCCCTCCGGCATGGTGCGATGATGTCACACAAACTAAAACCTGGAGAGGAAGACAGAGACAAAAGCAGTTTCTTCTTCTCGTCTTGTGTTCTAAAAGCACAGAGAAACTTTTAAATGTGAAGAAGAAGAAGAGACTGAACCACAGACTTGAGTGTGTGCGTGCGTGCGTGCGTGCGTGTGCGTGTGTGTGTGTGTGTGTCTCTGCAGCTGTCTGCGGGACCACGGAGGCGTGGCTCAGGGTGGAGCTCAGGGTGGGGGGTCAGGGTGGGGGGTCAGACACACAACCGGCTGTTTGTAACCTTTAACTGGAAGTTAAAGTGAAGAGTAAACATTCTGAGTCCGTTAGACGCTTGTGATTTTACTGGATGAGACGTTAAAATCTGAGGACAAAAACACGACGGAGACAGCGGACGGCATTAATGTTAAACATTACAAATTCTAGCTTTTTTCTGCACCCAGCAGCTAAATTTAACGCCTCACGCAGAGAGAACATGGCCGACAGCAACGGGGAGCCATCCTGTCTGAGCCGAACCGACACGTCACAAGAACGGCTGATATGTTGCAGCCAATCAGCACCCGGCCGGGCGGGACTCCAGGAAGTTTGGATTATGATATTAGCTGCATTAGCTTAAACAATAAAGAACCAACATAGCAACACACCGTCACGTTCCGTCTAGCTGCCTGCTGTTCTGTCAGGCTGGTTGTTTGGGGGGCCCAGGAGGCGTCGCTCGCCGTTTGCCGTCGGAACGCCGCACTAATCCGTGACCGCTGTTTGTTTATCTGTCAGCAACCCACCACCCACAATGCTACAAAAAATGTCTAGACCTTATTTTGTGAATTCCAATTGGCAGCGGCTTCAATTCAGTACATTCTAAGCTTCCTAGGTTAAAGGTCAAGGTCAGGAAAAATTTGTCCCATTTGCTAACATCAGGTACATCAACAACAACAGTAATCCTATCTCAGCCAAAACTGAAGGTTCCCCGGGAAAAATTCTTCAGAAGTAGCTGTTGAAGTCTGCTACACATGTACATCACATGTTCATCTACAAAAAATGGTACGATCACCTCAACCAAACAGGAAGCCGGCCATTTTGAATAGAAACCCCAAGTTTCACTTTCACTAAGTTCTCGTACAGATGCTCCAACAGTGATTTCAGCTTTGGTTCGGACATGTGCGGTTGTGCTATTTGTGAGTTTTCGTCGCACGCTGCAGCGGCGGCAACGTTGCGAATCTTGATGTTTTGCCACGAAACACTTACAGTTCTTGTAACTAGTGTATTTTTTCATTGTTTCATTGTTTTGTCCTGTAAGTGAATGTTGGGCATTGATGACATTTGGCAGGAAGAAGGGCAGAAGGAGGGATTGTTGGTCCTCCCTCGGTGGAGGTTTTGTGCTCTCTGAGTGCTTGTTTCTTTTTAAAAAAAGTTAAAACCGATTAAACTGTGAACCAAACTAAAGGTGTGAATCAGATCATGGCAGAGATTTGAATGAAGAAACAAACATTTCTTCCAAACGAGACCCTTAAAACACCTTCCACACTCACGTTGCTGCCAGACTCCATTCAGCAGACGCATGTTTTTACAGCCGTGCCTGTTCAGAATGAGGGAAATACTGAGTTTACAGAGGGACGAGTTAATAAAAACGGCGAAGTACGGCTCCGTGTAGGACTCACAGCCCGGCCTCTACATGCAGGAGCTGCAGGGAGAAGACGACGAGCAGATAAAGAGGAAGCGTCTGCGTTACACAAACAGCAGTGTCGACTTCCATCCATCCCAGTTATGAGCTTTCTCTGAGACACACAGCCAGAGGTGGAGCCACACCAGCCGTGTGGTTAACCACCAGGGAGCACATTTCCAGGCGCATCCGCCTCATCCGCACCTCATCACGCAGTCCACTCGAGCACCACAAACGTGGACGATCAGAGGTCAGAGGTCACAGCTCCATCTCTACAGGAAAAACTGTCTTACAGGAGAGAGCCTGTAAGAAAATGTGGAGGCGACAGAACTCCCACATCTAACTGTAAGTTTGGAAATCTGATGACCCTTACTGACGTGACAACGTAATAAGAATTACATACAGATCAATAGACGGTGTCTGATCCCTATGATGCTCCAGGTAGAATTTGACCTGTTTTATCCATTAATTGAGCTTCTTTTCTCTCACGTGTGCATGTTGGTTTGTTAGAGAAACACCAAGAATGCTCCTGGAATGTGGAAACATTCTGGGCATAACCCTGAGTGTGTGGAAATGACCATGAAGACACACACAGATGCTTCTGTCCTCTGTGTCTCACTTATAAACACGATAAACTATTGACCTAAACAAAGATGGCCGCCACACCTATGAGACGGTAGATCCCACCCACCCGATCACGTACAGACCAACAAACATCAGTGTGATCAGAACTACCTAAAATGACAGAAACCATCTTTGGGAAATTTAATTTCATTGACTGATTTTTTTTGTTTGCGCAATCTGCAAACAGAGAGGGGAGGGGCTTAACTGCAGCTCACCCCTGGGGGGCATCCACATTAACCATCTTTGTATTTTTGTTATAAGATGCTAATGGTGTGGTATGTATAAAATTGCGCTAATCTATTTCCAAATTTAAGATATTACTTTACTTCACACACTGGTTAGCTGGCGTGCTAGTTGCTAATCTGCACAGTTAGCCACAAAGGTCAGATTTTTCCTGAAAACATGAACAATTACTTTAGAATGATGAGCTAAACTGAGCTTTTTCACTTTCAATTAGCTAATGTTACCGCTTACAAATAGCTCCAGAGAGCCAATGTGTGAAGTGACGCTCATAACGACGGGGACCATCTTTGGGAAAGAATTCAAGTTTTCATTTCTTTAGTGGTTTTGATGAGCTGTCAGGTTACAGTCAGTCGTTAGCCGCAGAGGCCTGTCACACGAAATAAACTGTGCAGTAAACAATATTATCACATTTCCATTTCATCAGTTCAGGCCAAACCTGAAGGACATCTTTATAATCTCTGAGGATTATAATCTGAGTCTGCTGAGTTAAACTGACATCATCACACTATGTAGGCCATGACACTGTGTGTGGTCGCAAAACACAGCGTTTCCCTCTCTCTCTCTCTCTCTCACACACTCTCACACACACACACACACACACACACACACGTATACAATAGCTCCAGTCTGTTGTCCTGCTGTTTCCATTGTAGTCCGGGCGTCTCACACACACACGGGGATGCTACAGATAGTTGGTTAACTTCAATACGACGGCGTGTGTGTGACAGGTTACATTCTTGTCCCGTCTGAACGCTCCCCTCACACTGCCGAATGCACGTTTGCTATCAATATTTCAAACATTTTACAATGCAATTTAAAACTCTTTTGATGAACGCTGCGTGATGCTAACACCACGCACATGCTAGCCGCCTGTCGCTCACCACAGATTCATGTTTTATTAAGTGTTTTCTTGTTTCCCTTCAATTTCGGATTGTTAATAAAGTAACGTCTGTCTGCAGCGGCCGTTAGCTAGTTAGCTCGGTTAGCTCAGTTAGCGGTGAAGGTAGCTGGAGGAAAACTAATCTGGCTTTACATTCGCAGAATTTGGACTTCTGAGTAAAAAGGAAAGTTGTTTTGTGTGACAACATTGGGAAATGAAAGCAAAAAGCTAGACGGAGGTTGTGTGTGTTCCAAACATTCCAACGGATAAATCAGGCTGGTCGAGGACGGGACGAGGAGTCCTCACAGCTGATGTAACGCCAGAAGAATGATGTCAACAGAAAAATAGTGTTGTGAAACGTCTCTGGAGGGAAACGTGAATCATGACACCTTTGACCTGGCTTTGTTAGCACAGCGCTAAATTTGTATTCACTACAGGAACGTTCGGGAAGTTCACCTGAACACAGCCTGGTTACAAACGATGGTCCCAGAGATGGACCTGGTCTGGTCTGACCACAGTTTGGACACTTTAGTACGCCGACCTGAAGAAGAGCCAGAGGACAGCCGTGAGAAAAGTGTCGCAAAACATGAGGACGTCCCCGGTGGCTGGCTGCTGTACAGCTGCCGCAGCTAACTGACTGACAGCAGGGTGGGCGGGTGTATGGGCGTGAGTCAATGGTGTGGCTCTGCCCCCCAGTCAGTACTGCACTGACATCTGTCCCAGCATTAATCTGCTGAACGGGCTGCGGAGGTTATCAATACAGATCAATGAAAACACAGACGGACCGATCATCAGAACCAGTTGACACGGTTGCACTGCATCGTGGGAAGTGGAGTCCTCTCAGCAGACGTCTTAAGCACTGATGTGAAACTCGGCTGCTGCAGTGGAGAGCCGCGTGTGTGTGTTCGACACACAATGACAGACACAACGAGGTTTTATGGGCAGGATGGAATGATGATTCATGATGGGAATGTACAGGGAGGCAGCAGGGGGTGTCTCATGAACACAGTGTTTCTGAGCTCAGCAGTGGAACATCTGATGACCAGTCAGTCACACGTGTTAACAATCTGACTTATGTTATCACAAGTATATTTTCCCCTCCATTTTTTTAAAAAACACCATCTTCCTTTTACAAAAATTGACCCTTCACTAAACTGCGCTAAGCCCCGCCCCCTTGCTTACTGTTGCTACACCTGTCTAGCTTTCACATCCAGCGAGTCAAATATCTCGTTTTCAGATATATCAGTCAGAGATATTCCAAAAAAAAACTGCTGCACTCACGGTATTGTTTGTAGGCGGAGTCTTGTTAATGAAGAGAGCATTAAAATGGCGGGAAAAGCCCAACGTCAGACAGCCCACATCCTGATAATCCACATATACAGGAACAGCAATGTTCTCATACAACAGGTGAGTCAGCGTATCGTTTCTTTTGCTAACACTAACATTATCTAACTTAGTAAACAAAGCTAAGATGCTAACTAAAGCCAGCATTAGTGGTGGTGGTGACAAACTCAACACAGGCTACTAAACTTCTTGGTTATCAGCTGTCCTGTAAACTCACAGCTTCTGCTGAAAGCTCGACAGGCCTCCTGTGCATAATTACCAATACTGATATAGAATTGGACAGTAGCTGTTTTAGGGAGGGGCTTACAAGAGGCTCAACGGCTATGCATCAGCCATTTTTGTTTGCTCATTGCATTTACACCATTGTACCTTTTTTTGTGCAGGTAAGCTGGTGTTTCAAAGAAATGCTTTTAGCTGTTGTTTGCGTTCTGATAAGAGGAAAATTAAGCCAAAATATCCAGATCCGGATCGGTGCTCCCATTTTGTCCGCGCAGTCTCTGTTTGGGGGGTGGAGCAACAGTATCCTGCTTCCTGTTGTGGTTCCAGCGGTGCTGGCAACATTTCAGTTTTCTTTAATACACAGTGCAATAAAAATATTGATTTCATCCCAATTTGGAGCAAAAAAAATGTTCTTTGAGCACTTTAACTTTTTTCATTTACTGTAGTTTCATCAAGCACTTCAATATTACTTCCACCACTGATGCTAGCGAGCTAAGCCAACTAGCGTAACCAATAGACCTTCTCACGGCAGCCATTTTGGCAACAACAAATGCTAACAAAGGTTCTGTTCCAACCAGAGTCGAACAGAGTCAATGTGACGCTCCGGACAGGCTCAGCGACACTAAATGGATCAGAGCCTTTTTGGAGTTTGGTCTGGTTCCATCACATCCATCACATGAGAGCGAAGGCAGACTCATGTGTCTGTGTATTTGAGTGTGTGTTGTTTACTGCGTCGCTCTGAGGTTGTAAACACTGCGGTTCATCGGCTCACACACACGCACCGAACCTCGCTCTGACCTCGGACTGCGCCAAATTGTCAGGCTTATTATTATAAATGATTAATACCGGTCGCTGAGGAAACTTTCCCCCACATCCCATAATTACCCTGCATCGGCTGGATAATAAATCCCGGCGATGGTCGCGTGCATTTGATTCGTCAGTGAAATCATCAGCTGCCTTTTTGGAGGCAGGTGGGCTTAGAAATACCACTAATTAGCGCGGCGAACGGCAGACGGGGGGACGAGAGCGCCTCCAACAGGTGGGACCCAAACCCACAACCTCTGAAGCCTCCTGGACCATCATGATAAAGACAAACCGCAGCTCCTGGAAACAAAATGTTCGACGCTGTTGTGTGAAAAGAGGCTGAAAAGACTCACGAAACGCGACCATGCAAAGCGAACGGCCAAGTTTCTCTTCACAATTCTGAACAAACGCCGAAAACCGACTGTGGTGGGAGTCGAACCCACAACCACTGAATCACTTTATTTAAGCCTATCTAGACATCCAAAACACCACCATGGCGATCAGGAGAAGGACAGAGGTAAAGAGACGTTGCTGCCAACCAGCTGTCGAACAACAACCACACCACAGCGCATCATGTTAAAGGAACAATCTGGTATTTTCACCATGTTTGTGAAGATTCATTCCAGCTGGAAACATCTGAAAACTAGAAAGAGGATCAGGTTCAACGTGTTTATTCACTGTGCACTTTGAGAAAGGATAAAGTGTAAATGTGGAGAACTTTAAGTCGATCTTTTCAGACAGAAACGGCACAGAGATGGTTGCATTCGAGCAGCTGACATAGCAGCTAATGGACAAATGAGGGGTATCCATGGTTACTGCTGTGTGCAGCACACAGGGGATATGTAGAATCACATGACACAAGTTATTTGATCCTGAAGAGGCGGAGCTCAGGCAGACGACGTATCTGATTGGATTATCGTCCACATTTCGTCTCTTTTCTCAAAATTGTTTTTCAAAGTTATTTTTGGCATTTTTCCTTTTCCCTCAACATTTCCTCATTTTCTTGACATTTCAAATTTTTTCAGCTTTTTATATTTTTCTCAAGATTCCAACTTATCAACTTTTCTCCACGTTTTGACTATTTTTGTCGACGTTGCAGCTTTTTTCTCGACATTTCAACTTTTTCCAAGAAATACATAATGAATTTCTCCCAGGAAAAAAGAAATAAATATGAAAAATACTCTCATATTTTCTTTCTCACGACTGACCGACATCCCTCCTCCACAGACAACAGCCGACACCCGCCTCTGATCCAGAATCACTGCTCCATGTCAGCAGACACTTCAGGGACATTCTGACTTCTTTAATCATCAGCTGCTGTACAACTCTTCCCAGGAATCATCATTCCATCTAACAAACTGGATCACTGACACACTTAATGAGTTATGATGACTGACGGAACCATGCAAAGAACTGTGGGATACCGAAGACACGTCCTCCAAACTGTGGGAAATAAAAGGCTGCATCAACATATTTGTTGACTCATGATGACGTCATCTCTATGTTAACGTCTGGCACACACACTTTTCAGCTGCGTGGTGCGTGATTAGTGTGCGTGTGGGTGTTCTGTAAAACGCCCCGCTGTTTCTTGAGGACCTGAACGCACCGCCACATGTTGAACATCATCTGCTTGTGATGCGTTCGGCCGACTGTCTGTAACCTCCTCGGAGGAACGTATCGATTTCGCGCCTGATCCTTCAGAGTAAGACGTCTCGGTTAGAGCAGAGACCTGCTGATTCTCTTCCCGTCGCAAACAGACGGCTTTGTTTCTGTTTTGGATTCAGTCCTTCCATCAGACGGATGAAGGGTTGCGTGACATTGAGGCCTCCCTCTCTGCGCCCAGCTGACAGTCCACATTCTTCCGTGCCGTCCGTTTGTTTTGACAGACAAAGAAAGTGACCCAGAGCACAAACAGGACAGAACCTCATCGGTCGTCCTACAGCACGCCCCCTGCAGGCTGCAGAAGGTCAGGGGTCGTTTAAACTAAAGCGGTTCACCCTCTGAGGAGCAGCACCGAGCTCAGCAGATACACATAAACAAACGTCACAACAGAGATCTGAGAGAATAATATCAAACAGTGTGTGTGCGCACACACACTCGCACACACACTCTCACACACACACACACACACCAGCTTGGACAGAAATCTCACACAAACCACATGAGTGAACACGATCAACACTGAAGGTTTCTTCCTGTTTTATGTTCTGATCAGTGTGTTCAGTGTGTGTGTTCAGTGTGTGTGTTCAGTGTGTGTTCAGTGTGTGTGTGTTGTGTGTGTGTTCTGTGTGTGTGTGTTCGGTGTGTGTTCAGTGTGTGTGTTCAGTGTGTGTGTTCGGTGTGTGTTCAGTGTGTGTGTTCAGTGTGTGTGTTCGGTGTGTGTTCAGTGTGTGTGTTCAGTGTGTGTGTTCGGTGTGTGTTCAGTGTGTGTGTTCAGTGTGTGTGTTCGGTGTGTGTTCAGTGTGTGTGTTCAATGTGTGTTCAATGTGTGTGTTCAGTGTGTGTTCAGTGTGTGTTCGGTGTGTGT